>JACBYL010000747.1:0-104014 GCA_015266385.1 Trichoderma oligosporum | reverse complement strand
CCTATTATTCTAACGAGGCGCTCAGTCTCGGCACAGCAAACGAATTATACGCATATTCAATATGAGAATAAATAAATAAAAAAGCCGCCCCCAAATATTGGCCCGCTAGCCTTCATACGGAGTTCATATTCTCTCACCACACTAAGTAAATAAAGGTTGAAGCTGAAAAAAACTAATTAGGTTAGCGAATCCCGAAAGTATTTGATATTTCAATAAGCTAGTAGTATTGGCATTGGTTTAATGGTTCAGCTTAACTACCCTGTTCCTTGTGTGTGGATGTAGTTGGGGAGTTTGTATTGATGAGCTTTGGAGATGCGAATACGATTTGATGATGTATGGGAGATGGGAGGGCTCTAGTTCGTTGGAAATACGGGAATACCGAGTACGAAGTATGACTAACTGATTAGTTTCTTCGCACTCTGTATAAACTGTGTTTCTACTTTGCGTTAATGATACAAGCATGGTTAATATGGAAATTACAATATGATAATACGCGTATATGTTTCGGGCCTGCTCTCAAGTCGGGCCAAGCTTGGCTTATAACAATCTATTGTGTAGCGTCACATCATAATATCCCAACTCCTAAATTAAATTATCCATAAAACAGAAACATGGCACAAAATCTAGTCGCACTTATCCTTCCAGTTGTCGCCAATCCACTCAGCCAACTTGGATGACAATGTCCCTTCCATATATAACTCTACATCTTTGGTGCCATAATCGCCTCCGCTGAACTTGAGGGCCGGGATGATCCACGGCAGGAGAAAGTCGATGAAGACGAAATCTACCGTCTTGGGCTTGGACTCTTCTGAGAAACCAATTTCTGCCTGGACGCAGTTGGGCACGGCAAAGAAATCAATTGGCTTGTGGACGGTATCATCTCCATCGCTGCTGATGTCGTCCTTGGTCGTGTAGCCGCCAAAAAGTTCATGTCCCTCCGAGGCATCGACTCCACGAAGCTCAAGACGGGCTTCTTCTTCTTCTTCTTCTTCTCCTCCTACTTTTTCAACTACTTCGATGTCATCGGTCTTATCCATGTTAGGACGGGGATATCTTTGCTGCGGAATGGTCAAATGTCTGGTATCTGGCAGACCAGAAATGAATATCCGCGTCTGGCTGTTAAGGATGCCAATGACCTTTTGGGCAATTTCGTACGGCACATCGGGCACGTATCGGAAGCCACTATTGAAAGGGCTCACGGTAAAGGTATCATCTCGAGTAAAGGGTCCCTTGAAAATATCAAAGCGGATACCACCCGTGTTCACTATAGCTAGCCGAGGCTTGTCCTGTCTTTCCTTGTTGACTACTATGCTAGGTAGCACGTCCTCTTCCAGCCACGTATAAATGCTATCTTTGCCAGGGTACCGGGCCCTAGTCATCCATAAATCCCGGGGCGCACAGCCATAGCGATGGTCGAGATTGAGATCCTTGCGGGCGCTTTCAATCATCTTGCTGACTTTTTTACCCTCCTTGGTGGGGAATGTTGTCTCGTTTAGGCCGGTGTGATAGTACATGCCGTAGAGATTGTTGTCAATGTACTTGCGCGTAAAAGAGGGACCCTTTTTAACCTCCGCTTCCACACTGTCCTCCTTGGGATGTTTCTTGACGAGACCATCAATGGACATCCAGCCGATGGTTTCGAGGTAGCGGCCGGAGGCAATGGCGAACGATTTGGAGTCGTAGCTCACAGCATCTCTTATATGCAAGTGGCCACCGAAGAAGGCGATGGGCGTATCCCAGTCCTCTTTGCGGATAGCGGTAAAGATGGCTTTGAACTCGTCCATACGTACGCCGACATGGCCAATGACAACAAATAGGTCAGGTTTCTCTTTTATAGCCTCTTGAAACCATTTCTCCTTGATAGTATCAGCCACAGGTTGAACGACACTATTGTCGGCGTTGCCAGTGAAGTCGAAGATGAAGCCAAAGGATACGATGTTGATGCCTAGATTCTTGGTTTTGAACTTGCGGTACCGCTGAGCCTGAGGTACACGCTTGCCAGATTTAGGGTCTATGTAATCCAAGTTGGATGCAATGTAGTTGTCTTTAAAGTTGGGAACTGTAGTATTGTGCTCCTTGTCGACCGAATAGGACTGGTACAGCTCATGGTTACCGGTGCTAATGAGATCGATCTTCTGCTGGGCATATATGTCGTATTGAAAGAGACCCTTGGGTTCCGAGCTATCGTATATGCCACTACCCTCGATTCGATCACCAGTGTCGATGAGGAGGAGATCAGAATCTTTGTCGTCGGCCAGCTTGCGCATGTGCTGGGAGAAGGAGACGTAGTCACCCCAATCGGCTGAGTAGGAGGGCCTTGATTTAAAGGCAAAGCAGTTGTCAGCGCCACAGCCATAGATTTCATCTTATAATCATCCATATTCGCACCATTACTCACTCTAGAAAGTGTCCACTAAGCCACGCATGTGTATCTGTTGTGTGAAGAAAGTTGAGCTGACCCCAAGTCAAGTCTCGCATCGGTGCCGCCACCGGCTTCACAGCTCCGGGCTGCGCGGCATGGACATGGACAGCGGCTGCGGCGATGATGCCAGCGAAAAGAGATCTTTGGACCATGATTGGAAGAGATGAAGCCAGCGATCAAGATTCCATGAGGAAAGAGATGCTGGCGATGGATATTAGATGATGAGGTTGGGAATATTATTATATATGGTTATGTTAGGTAGTTTGTATAAGGAATGTTTAGGTCAGGAGCTCTAGCAGTGGCTTTAGCTGGAATCAATCAAGGCCCAGGTGACATCAGCGGGTCCAAGTCAACAGGGGCTGCCACCTGGAGGATATCAGAGAGAACGGGGAAAAGGGGGAAGGAGGGAAGAAAAAGAAGAAAAAGAAGAAAAAGAAAAAGAAAAAAAAGAAAAAAGGATATCATGAAATAAACAAGTAAGTAAATAAACTATTTCATTGTAGCCTCTATTACATTGTTCTGTCTATACTTGTCTGTGGCTGTGACGATACTGAAGCTGACTCATCATTCTTCCGCATCATATATAAGGCTACCCTATAATGCCATTCAAGTGGCCAAGCTTCATTCCATCATAATTTACAGTATTCTTTATTTGAGATTTTATTAGAAGATGGAGTCAAGTAAAATAAAATATTATGTATATTATATAAGAGTAAAGAGAATTTCACCTTGCAGGTATATTCAACATGACCACATCACGAGTACGACTCCTAATGCTCTTTAGACGTCAACACCAACTTGTCAATATCATACACTCCAATAAACTTAAAAAAGGCCAACACCTGTGGTGCCGTTCCGCATCCGTTTCCTATCGGCATCGTCGCATTGAAATCTACTAAGGGGATCAAAGTATTTGAAATTCTTGCCGAAACGGTGTATGTCGTGTTCAACTTTAAGTTCCTCCCAATTACCTGAAACATATCCAGTCCAACTTCTGGCCGCACGGTGATGAGGCTCGAAGGTAGAGGCTTGGTATCGGAACTGGAGTGAGAGTGAGGCTGTGCCTCGGTGAGCAGCTTGTTGAGAGCGGGCTTGTTGAAGAGGCCCTGCTGGCCGAGGTTCTGTGTGCCGTTGCGTCCTGCTGGCACGGCGCCGGAGACGTAGATAAGGGCTTGGCCTTCTTGTCCGACATTGATCGTCTTGTCAATCTTGGGCGGATTGACTGTCAAGTCGATAAAGTCGACCGTGTCAGAGTGTTCGTTGACGACGTACATGCGAGTGTTGTCCGGACTGGGCCACAAGCCATGAGGTTCAATGCCGCTGGCCCTAATGGCGCCCAGGTAGACGGGCATCTTGTTCGCATGCGGCTGCGAATACATCTTGGTCTCATTCAGTGCTGCCACCGTGACAAAGCCGTGTAGGGTGTTGTTGATGACGGCAAAGTTGGCGTGGTTGGTCTCGGCTCCCGTGTCGAGCACGCCAATGACCTTTTGCGAGACGAGGTCAATCACCGAGACCTTGCCGACCATCTTGTGCGCTGCCCAGATGCGCTGCCCGTCCGGCGAGATCATCATGTCAGATGAGAAGACGTCACCGAGGCCGGTGATGTTGGCGGTGACGCGGCGTTGCTTGACATTGATGACGGATAGTGAAGGTGACCGAATGTGGTTCGCATAGGCCGTCTTGCCGTCTGGGCTGAAGACGACTTTACTCGGTCCGCCGTAGGACTTGACATATCCAACTACTCCGCCGGCGAGTCCATCTACAATATCAATTCGGTCGACGCCGCGCGTGCCGACCCAGATATGTTTGTTGTCGCTCTCGAAAAAGGCTTCGTGAGCGTTCCGATCTACGAATGTCTGCGATACTAGCGAATTATCCTCGGTCCGGAACACCGTCACGGTATTGCTCGTCACGGCCAACGATACCATTAATTTCCCATCGGGGGAGAATCCCAGCCCGTGCGAGTTAACAGCCTTGACGTACTGAGGGTTCAGGTTATTAGCTAACCTGCTGTCACCCAGGCTGATGGTTCCGAGGACTTGACCCGTGCTCGGCTTGATGACGCTGATAGTGTTGGAGGACTGATCGCCTGTGTAGATTCGGTCCCTGTCGGAGATGGGGGCACCTTTGCCGGGGAGGGCCGGGGCTTGATCCCATGCGGAAGCGAGGCCGGCTCCGAGGCCGAAGAGAGTGAGGGCCGTGCGGGTCAACATTCTTTCCTCAGTTTCTTCTTCTTCTTCTTCTTCTCTTTAGCTACCTTCAGGGTTTCCGAATTGCCTGGTGCAAGGCGAAAGCCAGTGAGGCGGATTTTGGGCTTTTTATATTATGTCGTGGAACATCTTGCGCCTTTATTCCTAAACTCACGCCATCATTCCTAGCCCATTTCCAAGCTCATGGATATTGGCTTCCAATCTGCTCTTGTCTCTTGTCACATCACAGGGCGCGACTCTCCATAATTTGTGACACTTGCAAGCAAGGATTTTCATAAAGTATGTAATAGTCTGTCATGTTGAAATGCTCATCCACTCAAATAATTACCATACGGTATGGAATAACACCCAAGTGGTGCTGGCTCGTGTTGTTCAGCACCTATAGGTCTTATAAATAGCCCGGTGCTCAATGTGAAGTCAATTGCGATATTAGTCCTACACCCGACTGCATAAGAGTAATATTTACACTTATTCTTCTCTCTCTCTCTCTCTCTCTCTCTCTCTTCTTCTTTTTTTTTTAACCAGAAGATTCTCTTCTCAAATAATTCATCCTCCATTCATTCACATATGTTCTCTTCATAGAATCTTTCGCAAACTCTTGCCACGGACTGCCTGCATTGTAACTTACCCCAACACACGATCCACCAACTAACACACCCGCGGGGCCTAAAATCTCACCAACTCGCTCAAAAGAGAGCAACTCAATGTTAAATCGAGGGGTTGGACAATTCTACTGCTAGTAATTCTGGGTTTCGGCTGCCCGACAAGCATTTTGCATTTAAGAACAGTTTGATGGTGCCGAGGACCCGAACATGAGGAGCGAATCAAGGTTTGATCTTTGGGTTTATTGGTTCGCGGCAAGATTATCCGGTACCTGACGCAACGAAACATGGGGTAGATATGGACTCTGGTACATTGGACGTAGAATGAGTAACATACATGAATATCGGCATCAGGGGGGTTCTGTCCTATGAGAGCTTTACGGTTGTCGGTACGGATTGTAGCCTGTTTGTTTGGTTGAGGAAGTGTAGTTTAAGTCTATCTCCGACATCCGATCCCGATGGACCGAAATGAGATGAGCAAGTATCTTTTCATTGATATCCGTGCTTCGCATTGAGTGAATAAGAATGAATATTGAATAGTAATAGTATGAGCTGCCTAGCTCGGCGGTGATACATAGACTAGATGAAGTTACAGAATTCTAAAGACTCAATGCTAATATTACCAACTGGTAATATAACCGGATTATTGTTCCACTGGGGCTGTCATCATGTTTAAGGCTCAACTAAAGGATAGTCTCGGGCAAGTATCATTCTAATTTGACTTATCAAATTTACAAAGTGCTCTTTTGAAGCCAAAATATTAAGTATTTTACACTACATCTTGTCTATATGTAATCTTTTAGCCTCTATGCCGGCATTTATATACTGTTTGTTTATTTCCAAATATTATTGATTCACGTTTAGTCACGTTGTTGCTCGATATCCGCACTTTCATTCCCTTCATTCTCCTGATCCTCATGATCCTCTTCATTGTACCAGTCATCGCTTTCCAGCCCATCGCCTCGAATGAAAATAGATCCAATACAGCCCACGAGAGCTAGTCCGCCGAATAAACTCCACGAGAGAGCTTCGCCCTTGGGACGGATTCCCATGGACAGTGTAAATAGACCACCGGAAACAAAAGGCCCAATGCTGCGGCCGAGAGCGGACAATGTTTGGGCTACCCCGTTAAGGGTTCCCAGACTAGCGTGAGATGGCGCCGAGTTGGTTATCTAAAAGTCAATGTGTTAGAATGGATAGGGAATATCATTTTGGACGTGTGATTTGGTGGTTTGAACTTACCAGAAGCATTACGCATGATAGTCCACCAACCGCACAGATAGTCTTTAAGATTAGTACTACCCCAAGCTCAATATACAGCCACATCATTGCAGTACCCCATCCAAACAAGGGTTTGTCGTCGACGTAGCCAACCCACGGCATGATAATCATGCTTACAGCCAGGCCAAACAGCGCGAAGCGATATGTTCCCAAATTTCCAAACCGACTCTTGAGCGGCTGGAAAAGAAATGCCTGGAAAATGATGGTAATCAGCCCTGCAAAACTCAAGCTGATACCGATCTTATCAGGAGAAAGATTGCGACCTGCCGGAGCTGGTGAGGCTGCGAAAATGGGATATAAGCTGTTGAAACTGATATTGGTCAATTGGAAGATAAGATACGTAACCAACAGAATTACTGTAGTGCGATTAAGAAGGTCATGCCATGGCTTTTGCCGTTTGTCATTGCCATCTACAGGCTTTGATGTATCAAGTGCAACTTCATCGGAAGTACCATCGTTGTCATCAGAGGCTGCCTCATCAGAGCTTGGAGATAACAATGGTTGCGTCTGGGTACTAGACGCCTGAGGACGAGGCCATCTAGAGCTCCAAGATTCTCGTCGCGGTGTTTTACTGAAGATGTCTGAAATGCGAGCAAATAGCCGAGTAGTCCACGTTGGCTTCCATGGGTCATCGTCGATATCCTCTAGAGTTTCCTCAAACCAGATGCCTACCACAATGACACTTGCCGCAAGAAGAGCAGCGCTGAGAACATTTGGCCCCAAGTATGGAAATTCCTTGCCCATGCGCCCCACTAAGAGTCCTCCCAGAGCAGGACCTGTAAGGCCTCCTAGAGAATAGATGACAGGGAGATATGTGAATGCCTTGCTCTGATTTGACCGATCTGTTACCTCGCCCAGAACAGTCGGTACACAAGCAGCATTGCCATTCAGCACACCCATGGCAGCGTGGACCAATATGAGTTGCCAATACTGCTTACAAAAGCCAAAGGCGCAAAAGCAGCCCATAAGTGAAAAAGTTCCAGCTAACAGAACTGGCTTTCGGCCGACGACATCTGACATATACCCCCATAGAAAGTTGGTGGATAGTTGAGCCAAGGCAAAGACACTGGCTAAGAGACCGACATACAGACCCCCTTTTTCCTTTGGTATGCCCGGCATGGACGCTACCATCTCAGGTAGATATGGCCCAATGGAATTAAGGGCCGTCTGCTCGGCTAGAGAAAGAAACGCCAGAAGCAGGAGCTGGCGCACAGGCAGAGGTGTCTCATCGTGATCGTGGGACGAGGAGGTAGACGAAGAGTCGGACTCGATAGCTGACGTAAACCGATCACTAGAAGCGTCCGAAGACGACGCCGGAGGCTTGGGCGGAGGAGTCGGAAACGTTTGATACCGCGGAATCGACGGTCGCCTAACAGACGTAATGTTGGGAATTGGAGCTCCGGCGTGAAACGAGCCTGACGATCTCGACGATCTTGTTCGAGGATTTACTCCTGGCCCAGGCCGAGAGCTATTTGTAGAGCGCGTCATGATGTAACGCTTTTCGGTGCAACGGAGCAGAGCAGAGCAGACTACGGCGCTCAACGGGTTTCTTACCCCCCCTTTTTCCCTTTGTCACAAAATTGGCAGATGTTACGTCTCGATTTGCAAATATATATATTCGAGTTATGCGCTTCTTATCGCTGGTCGTGGCGGACAGACAGTCTTGGATCGTCAGACGGCGGGCGTGTGAGCCAGAACCTGCGCGACAATCTGCCGCCACAAGATCATGCTGGAAAGAACAGAAAGAGAAAGAAAAAAAGGATACGATAAGGTATCTTCAGCACAATTCGAGTGGACTGAGGCAGATTGAAGGCGTCGGCAAACGTGTGCGAAGAGAAACAAAAAGGTGGAAGACGTCAGAACTGGTCAGAAAGCTTTTTGAATGTGGGGATGGGCAAAAGTGGTGAGATAACGGCGATAACGTTCGATAGCTGCTTAGGCTACCAAAGCTTAGTGGTTGAGCTGCCTATAGGAGGTTGCCGGATTGGGCCATGTGCTGCTGTGGGTACAGGAACAGGGAGCTTAGAAGCTCGAAGCTGCTTGTTCTGTTCTATAACTTTAGTTGATTACAGCACTAATTACGGAGTACGGATAGCTAGCAGTCTCTTACTCACAAGCCATTGACGTGTGCTGTGGCATTGTCAGACTATTTCTTGTTTGCTCTTTATTTTTTCTCTTATTTTTATCTCTCTCCTCTTGATCCCCTAGGAATGTCTTGACCTTGTGTCGTGCGACATGTAGATTCCCGGTAGCACGGCGCTGAAGCTTAAACAGAATGACTGGTCCCCTTTCAGTAGGGCGGCACGGACCGATAGCGGGTCTGAGGCCATCACTACCGAATTGTCCAAGACAGTGTCTCAGTTGACACTGTGAGTGGCTCGCTGGGAAGAATTAGTTACATTGTAATTGAGGCAACAATTTCCTTCGCCTTTAATTGTGGAAGAAAATAGTTGTAGATTATTGAGAACGTGTCTCATGCAGGAAATTAGAGTATCAGGTGGTTACATAAGCAGCAAGACGGAATACCCTGTAGCAATTAGTAATTTCATTTCTTCTAAACCAAGGCAGCAATATATGGCATTGATATGAGACGAATCTTTCTTTATTTATTTATTCTAATCATGTCTGTGAAGAGGCTTTCGACTCTGACAATGATTTCTTACAACAGCTAAGAGTAAGCTAAGAATGATTTGGTACTACTATTCTCCTTCTATGCCCCACGTATTCTTCAGCCTACTGCCTTAGTTGCTATCACTCCTATGGCTCTTACTCTCTATTAGCTCATAAGATTAGCTTCTACCGAGTATTGAGTACTTTAAAAGAAAGTCTACCTCATCATCGAAGAATAAGCATTCATAATCTTTTGAACCATGATACACCTCATCAGCCTGAGCCTTATCGGTACACTACCATTGTTCTAGTGATAGGTACATCCCCATTAAACCACAGGCAACAATCTCCCCGTCTCTCGATTGCAAATCTAGCAACTAGTTCTTTAAATAAAAGTACCATGGGAGATCAGGATCAATAGCTTGAGCAACAGAGGGTCTCCTATATCTTCTTCTCAGGACCAATTGAGCCGTTCATCTTCCTGTTCGAGGAATAACCAATGAACCTTATTACCTTTATTACGCATATAGAGAGGATAAAGTAGACCGTATTTCACTACATAAAGTCATGTTTCATAGTTGATTTTGGTAGATGGAAGTATATTTACATTTCTCCTCGTATCATTCTATATACCCACATGGTCGTAACTTCATAGTCCAATCTCATCAACTGCTACCAAGTTCATCAGCCTAGCGCTAGACGAATCCAGACTCATCTCAAACGAAGCAAATTATAAAAGATACAGTAAACTATTATACATATCATATTATTCTTCCTTATCTATGTCGCCATCATATTATTAACCTCTTGCAAGCCTTAGCAAACCTAAGCAAGCCGCTCCTATCCGCCTACGCCCTCTTAACAATATCCGCGCCCTCCAAACACATCACATCCCACTAATGCTCAAATCCTCCCGAACCAATCCCCCTCCCCCCCAAAAAAAACAGAGAAAGAAAGATAGAAGATCTAATCCGCGCCAGAAAGTCTCGCAAAGGCCCACGGAACGGAAATCATGCCAATCGGAGCCGTTCAGATTCTTTTTGCGGCTGGCGCCTCCGCATCTTCCCCGCGGCCGGAAGAGTGGCTTGCTTGTGTTGCTAGTTAGTGTGAGATGAGCATAGTAAATATAAAAATATCATGGATACCTGGGTTTCGACTGTTTAATCTTCATTATCCGAGATCGGGGACTTAAGAGCTGGAAAGCCGAGGATAAGAGATGTGATTGTTTGTTGTTTTTGCTAAATCTTGATGGCATGTATATATTAAGATATAAATATATATATATATATATATATCATCTCAGATGTATTCTATATAAACACAATCTTCAAACTTACACAAACATTTACTTCCAATACTAATAAACATCATAATCCATCATCATACTTTACGCCCATTCTATCTTACTTTATAAGCCTATACAGTATCCAAATGGCCAGCTTAGCTCTCCCCGAACCCTTTGCAAGCATCCCTCGTGAATCCTTCCTCTTCGGTGCTTCCCCAATCCAACACCTCCCTCGCATATCCGCTGCCCTTGGCGGCAAAGTCAACGTTTATGCCAAACGCGATGACTGCAATTCAGGTCTCGCCTACGGAGGCAATAAAATCCGCAAACTAGAGTACTTTGCCATTCCTTCACTCTACTCCCCCCTTATTCCTCCAGACAATTCATCTTCAATATGAAGCTTCTCAACCAATTCTAAATTCCCATCGTCTTAGATATCTTGCCGCTGAAGCCCTCTCCCAAGGCTGCGACACTCTCGTCTCTATTGGCGGTGTCCAATCCAATCACACCCGCGCCGTCACTGCAGTCGCCGCCAAGCTCGGCCTCAAAGCCGCCACCGTGCAAGAGCATTGGGTTGACTGGGAAGATGCGGGTTACGAGAAAGTTGGCAATATCCAGCTTTCGCGACTCATGGGCGGCGACGTGAGGCTTGATCCATCGCTCTTTGGTATCGAGCATAAGCCCACGCTGGCTAATTTGAAGGCTGAGCTTGTGAGCGCTGGTAGGAAGCCATATTATATCCCCGCTGGGGCGTCGGATCATCCTCTTGGTGGACTGGGATTTGCGCGCTGGGCACTTGAGGTGGAGGCTCAAGAGAAAGAACTGGGAGTATTCTTCGACACTATTATTGTTTGTGCTGTTACTGGGTCTACCATGGCAGGCATAATTGCTGGTTTCAAACTCGCCCAGGTCAAGCTGGGTTCTCCAAAGCGAAAAGTCATTGGTATTGATGCGTCGGGTAAGCCTAAAGAGACATTCAGCCAGGTCCTTCGCATCGCCAAATTCACAGCGGCTAAGATTGGCCTTTCAGAAGGGGATATTACTGAGGCGGATGTCATTTTGGATGAGAGATTCAATGCCAATGTGTATGGTATTCCAGACGAGACGACAATTGAGGCAATGAAATTTGGGGCGAGAACGGAGGCTTTTATTACGGATCCAGTATATGAAGGGAAGAGTTTGGCGGGAATGATGGGACTGATCAAACACGGAGAAATTGCTGGTGGGAATGTGCTGTATGCACACCTTGGAGGGCAGCTGGCGTTGAATGCATATTCGTCCATTTAGAATTAATACATCAGCTTTGTGTGTCTCGACATCCCTATCTTCTTGAATGGTGCAGTGGAAGCCCTTCATAAAACGTCGTTATAGTCATCAATCATTTCCCCCCTAGATTTATATTCTTACTAGGCAAGTTATATCCAATGGCGCCATCCAATGGCGCCCATTAGATATGTTTCTAAATCACCATGTACCTGTAACTCTCAAATCCCTAGAGCTGTCCCCAACTGCAAAGGTAAACTCTCCATCTGGGATAACCCAATTCTGTCTCTCCACATCCCAGTAGCTCAAATCTCTCCTCGTAAGCGCAAACTCCACCGTCTTCGTTTCTCCCTTTTCAAGAAATACCTTGTCGAACCCGCGGAGGACTCTGACGGGAAAATCCACCGCATCTGACTCTGGATATGAGAGATACAGCTGAGGGACAACTTTACCACCAAGTTGCCCTGTATTGATCACTTCAACAGAGATGGATACATGATGCTCCCATAGCGTGGGATTACCACCTTCACCACCGCCAGCGCCGGACGAGGGCTGTTGTACATGGTAGCCATCCGGGTAGGGGTACTTACCCTCTTTGATGTCATTCACAGATTCAATGTACGGGTATACGTACTTTTTGAGTCTGCGAATATTCGATGGGTATAATGCCTCTTCAGCTTTCGGAATGGTAGTATCGAATTGCGGGGGTTCAACTTCTGGCGTTGGCCTCTCGTCTGGAAGAGGTGATCTTGGCTTTTTTTCAGTCACTTTGAGGTTTTTGTAATCGAAATTTGTATATGAGAGTCCGAAGCCGAACTCATAGCGAGGCTCAATGCTGTACTTGTCAAAGTGTCTGTAATCGATGTAGAGGCCCTCATTGAAATTCTGTTGTGGGACGATTCCATTTGGCAGATACAGAACCTGTCCGCCCTCTCCATAATCTTTGAGCGATTTGCCAATAGTATATGGAAGCTTGCCACTCGGGTTTTCCTCTCCAAAAATGATGCTTGCAAGCGCATTTCCACTCTCCTGTCCGGGTAAGTTGGCTGCAATGAGTGCTTTAATCCCGGGGAGGTTAATCCATGGATCCACGGTCACAGGCCCGACAGCATGAATAATGACAATCGTTGTGCCTGATCCGCCGCCGCAGTTGGTTGCGACTTCTGTAACAAGCTCTTCGCCACCCTTCTGCAGTCCGAGATCATTGCGGTCACCACGAACCCCATTCCACTTAACATGTCCTTCACCAGAGTCGGAATTGGCAAAGACTAGACATATCTCTTGGCTCTTGAGAAGATCTGATGCCGGCTTGTCGTTTTTCAGATGCTCGGTGATATCCACCTTTTCTTTGTCAAATTTGGCTCGGAGAGCTTCGACCGGAGTCACTAGATACGGAAACTCGACGGCACCGCTCCCCCAACCGGACCCAAGAGTACCTTGATTGCATCCTCTGTCCTTACAATAATTTGGCCCATTGCCAGGACCGGCATCCTCTCCGAAGATACCTATTTTAATCTTTCCATCTCTCTTGGCTTTGTTCGAGTCACCGCCACTCAAATCACCACTAAGACTAAGAGGGAGAACTCCATCATTCTTGAGCAAAACTGTGGCTTCTGTGGCGATCTGGCGAGCGAGGATCGAATGGTTGGCCTGAACGTCAATAAATTTGTTAACTTGAACCTTTTCTTGCGGAGATGGACTGCTAGGTGCTGTGACACCCATTTTATCATCAGTCCACGAAGAAAAATTGGGTCCTTTCCTATCAAATAGAGACGTATCGTCTTGACCTAGTTGATACCATGAGGCTACTATTCGAACGACCATGTCGTTTAGCCTTTGGAGTGGTAATGAGCCGTTCAAAACAGCACGAGAGAGGTTGGGACCCCAGAGAGAGTCGCCATCCTGCCAGCCCAGGCCATCTCCTGGCATGCTCATGTCTAGCCCGGCCAGCGCACTGGCTACACCAGACCGCTGGGCAAGCCAGTCTGACATGACAAAGCCTTGAAATCCTAGCTCGTCCTTCAGGATGCCATTGAGAAGTTTAGAATTTCCACAAGCGTACGAATTATTAACCATGTTGTAGGAACACATTACACTGGCAACACCAGCTTTGACCGCGTCGCCAAACGGCCATCCATAAACCTCATGCAAGGTACGGTCATCAATGTTGGATGAGATGGCGCTTGGCGTCCCCCATTCCCAAGCTTGACGAAAATGCTCTTGCTCGTTGCCTATAAAATGTTTGATGGTAGCCATGACGCCTTGGCCTTGGATACCCTTAATTGTCTGGGAGCCAGCAATGCCTTGAAGATAGGGGTCTGACCCGAAGCCTTCCCAATTGCGTCCACCAGCAGGCATTCTCCCCAAGGGGCCAATGGCGGGCCCTAAAAGAACATTGATACCCTTACCACGAGCTTCTAGTGCGTGTGCTTTCCCACGCTCATACATGAGCTGCTTATTCCACGTTGCTCCAACTGTCACACCGGCTGGAAAGGCTGTGGCATTGTCCGCAAAGCGAAGGCCCAGCGGCCCATCTTGGAGTGCCAGAGCCGGGAATCCCACGTGAACCGCTGGCGCTGTATTGCCAACTGCAAGACCCATGCTCCATCCCGTGCCTGTCGTGATGTTGACTTTCTCTGGCAGCGTCATCTTGGACACCATCTCGGCAGCTTTTTTGTAGCTGTCAGCCCATTGGCGAACGGAGCCGCCCTTTGGGCTCGGATACCATGGCGGCGATTTTCCATCTGGGGGAGTTAATCTGAGCTTCTTGTATCCAAATGTGCCTCCAGTAGCCACTAATAAGATGATGGCGGCAATGATAGCAAGAAAGGTGATGCAGCACCGGCGCTTCCGCATCGATCGAGGTAGCATCCATGACAGGCGACCTCGCTGGCTTACATTGGCAGAGCGCGATGAATATTTTGGAGATGGGCCATTGTGGGCATCTTGATCTCTGATGGCTGAATTCAGCTCGTCAAGATCAAGATCATCTTCAGAGTCGCTCGAGGATCCTTTCCCCGGCAAGAGACCCTCTTTGGCGGGGTCTACTTTTGGCGCCATCCAAGCAATGAATGCCAATTGACGGAGCACAGCTAATTGATGGTGATTATAAGGTAATTAATGAGTTTGTGAGTGAATAGAAAAGCAAAAGATGGAAGAGGGGATTTATTGCGTTGCGTCATCTAATCCCACTGTGCTGCTTCTGAAGTAAGTACATGTACCTAACGTATGCAGTAGTACGTGAGTACTGAAGGATTAATGCTAAGGTACAGGGAGTATATGAGAGGTAGCGAGATACAATCAATCCATCACGGGATGCATCATTAAACAGCACAAGTTACATGGTATATCAATCAATCAATTCTAATAACCTGAAATTAATAAAATTACAGTAATAGTACATTTGTTATAACATTTTTCTAATAACAGCGCAATAGAAGAAATCTCAAACTACGCTCCGTCCATCGCTCAATTCATCGTTCATCGTACAATCCAATCCAAACGGCATCGCATAATAGTATTATTATCTTTACAAGCCATGGCCTAAAATCATTGTTAGCGAATGAGAAAGAAAGGAAAAGAAGAGAGAAAAAAAAAGAAGAAGAAAAAAAAGAAGAAGAAAAGAAACTCACGTCCAAGACCTTGTCCCCTCTTCGACATCTCTCTCGCCTGCTGCTGCTTAATCTGAGCCCTTCTCGCCTCTTCCTTTGCCTCTTCCTCTAGCCTCCAAACGTGATCCTTTGCCGCTCTCACCCTCATCCTGGCCTCACCAAGCGCTCGATCAGCATCCACCTCAGCTGACTCGGCCTGCATAACATGCTCCCTCGCCTGCAAAATGCTTGGGTCTAGAGCTGCAGAGCCGTTGTCGCGGTGAAAGAGGCTTCGACGGCCTCTGCCGCTAGCTGCGCTGTCGGTGCTGTGTCTAAAGAGGCCGCCGCCGCCACTGCCACTGTTGCTGCCGGCATAAGATCCGCCGTTGCCATAATTGCCATTGACATTACCGGTGCCGTTGGTATAGCCCGGGCCCGCGCCGCCGGAGGAGCTTGCCATGGAGCCGGTGCGGTGAGATGAGGCCGGAGACACATCACGGTTGCGATGGAAGAGGCTGTGCTTCCGGGTTGGCTGTTCCACAGGCATGGGTTCCGGCTGGTAGACCGGCTCTGGTGAGGGCTCGCTGCGACTGAAGAAAGGCATGATGGATGGAAATGTTATTGGCTTTAGTTGTCTTTGTTTTGTGGAAATGGTACTGAGTAGCCTCTGTTTTTATAAGATATGTAAGAGAACTGGTGATGGATGTATGTGAAGTAGATACTTCTGACTGTGATAAATATAAGTGTGTAGATTATAACTCAGGAAGAGAGAAGAGAAGAAAGATATAATTGTAATAGCATGTTCTTTTATTTTATTTTTCTTGGTCCAACTATCTCTTCATCTTTATAGATGACGCTGATGATGATGATGCTGTGCCTATTTAGTCATCTTGGGGGCAAACCTGTTTAGTCCCTTGAGTGATGATCGCACGATCGCCGTCGTGACGTCAAATCTTGGAGTAGCTGGCCGCAACAAATATCAGCTTGCGAAGGAGGAGAACCAATCAAGACTGGACTATGACAATATAGCTGCATAGGTGATGAAAGGAGTAATTTATGCAAACAGTAAATATATTGTTTTGGCTGCGTCAGCCTTGGAGAAATGTCATCACAGCAATGCTAGCAAGCTAACAAAAAAGAAACGAAAAGCTTGCTAACGGGCGATAGGAGCTTCGATTCAACAACAATATCGAGATGCTGCTAATAATAGAGAGATCTTCCTGAGACTTTATCGTACTACGCAGGATCTATCATTTACATACAATACACATGTAGCACCCTTGATTCTAATTCACTTGGAACGTCATGTCTCGAGACTTGCAGTTGCGCTAGCAAGTTGTACGTCACACCAGTCGGATTAGACAAACGAAACGTTAACATTCGATCCTGGTCTAAGACACAAGAAAAAGGCCCCTTTTAATGTAGAGCAAGTAAAAGAATAGCAAAAAAGGGGGGAAATAATTTGGGAAAAAAAACTTGGAAAAAGGAAAATGAAAAAGATGACGAGAAATCTAGCCTGCGTCAGAAATTCGCTACAATGAGCGCCGTATATCAAACGTTCTTCCAACCTCGGCTCCTTCACTCCAGTCCAGAAAATTACAACAAAATAAAACCCGCAAATCGGTCGTTTCCGCAGTCGAATAATATGTACGGTGAAGTCCATGGTAGATCGATATAGTTTGAAAAAAAAAAAAAAAAAGAATGCGTCGTTGCTTTGGAGAATTGCCTTTCGCCAATAGCAGAACCAGCCGTCCTAAAAGGCATATCGGGGGTATCAAAGGAGGGGCCCGATATGTACAATGTGAAAGAAAAGGGAAAAAAAAAAAATTTTAAAAAAAAAAAAAAAAAAGAATGCGTCGTTGCTTTGGAGAATTGCCTTTCGCCAATAGCAGAACCAGCCGTCCTAAAAGGCATATCGGGGGTATCAAAGGAGGGGCCCGATATGTACGGGGTAAGAAGCCACAAAACTTTACATGACTGTGCATTTATTCTCTTCCCTGTCCTTCTTGACGCTTAGTGCTACTCGAGCAGCTTCTGTAAAGGCCTCGTTGACACCACGGTTCTTCATGGCTGAGCACTCAAGATAGCGTGACGCTCCTATTCGCTTGGCAACTTCGAGACCTTCGTCATAGGAAATTGTCGGGGGCTTCTCGCGCTGCGCATTTCCTTCTGGCACTGGCGCTGGTGCTGCTTCACCCTCTTCAGGTTCCTCTTCATCCTGTTGGCGCAGATCGCATTTCAGGGCCACAAGAACCAGTCTGACGCCAGGGCAGTTATCGGCAATCTCTCCGACCCACTTAGACTCGACGTTTTCTAACGAATCTTTACTATCAACCGAATAACAGAGCATAATCAAATCGGTGTCATCTGTGCGCATGCGACATGCAAAGTCAGCCTTGGCCAGCCACACAATGGAATGAAGGTGGGGGCGCTGTTGGGAAAATAGAGGTGCAAGGTGGAAAATTTACCGTAAGAGAGCGATCGTAAACGGTCGAATTCTTCTTGTCCAGCCGTATCCCATAATGAGAGCTCGATGTGCACGTTGTCAACGAATATGTCTGCGCTCACGCTAATTAGCCTCAATTCATCCATCACAAGCAAGAAGAGAGAACAAATCCCCCATGTATACCATAGGCGTACCATGAACGTAATTTTCGAAGACGGTGGGCTCGTAGACAGTAGGAAAGTATCTATCAAGAGAGAGTTAGGGCTTGAAAAGCATCTTCGCAAAGCTAGAGTAAAGACAACAAACCCTCTTGTGAAGACATTTAGCAATGAAGTCTTTCCGCTAGCACCATCGCCCCTAAGAACACGCAAAGAAATAGGTTAGCTTGATGTATCACCAGTAGGCGCAACAATTCTGGAACATTCAAACCGTACAGAAGCACCAGCTTGCGCTGCACTGTCTTTGATCCGCCGCAGAGAGGCATAGTGTCGGCTAAGATTCAGCTGAGTAGATTTGAGGTTGCACAGGCTACAGGTGGTATTCAATTCGATCGCGAACGGCACAAATTGAATCTTTTTGTCGGCTTGATTTTCTTCGCGTTTTGAATCTTCTTTCTAAGGCGACGCGTCTGTAATCGGCGCAGCGAATGGTTTCGGCGGTTTGGGTATCGATCGGGGCGATGGCTGACGGGCTGAATGAGGAGATGAGGCAGAGATGGAAATCAGGAGCAGGAGATGAGAAAGAAGCATAAAAGGTACGAAGTACAAATGAGTATGCACACGCAAATGTAACTCCGAATTATTGGATGCAAATGAGAGGAACTGGGGACCTGAGTGGATAAAGTCCTCAAGATAGTGGAGCAGATCTGTTTATAGCAGCGGATTTTAAGAGGACAATTAATGAGCTGCTATGCCTTGTATGGGTTAGCGCTCTTTTGCCGTCTCTTTACATAATCTTGCAGCAAAGCAATACAGCCCGGTCCACAGAAATACTGTGTGCAAAGTATGATTGATACGGACAAAGGTAATACTCCGCAATCAGTATAACGAAAATCAGAACAGGCTAGAAGTATAGAAGTAAAGCTGTTTGGATCATCTGAGGTTTGAATCTGGATTTCAAGACGCTACCATCCATATTTTAACTACTAGTAGTAGCTAGCTTGGCGGCTATAATTTACCAATAGGTATAAACGAGGGGTTACCAGCCATGATTCATGATTAATGTTCGAGTAGTAATTCAAGGCACAGCCACAAATCAGGTACCTACGCATGAAGAATAAGCGCTGAGGCAATAACCTTGGAGGGCGCAGGATACCGTGCGGAATTAAATTGAATACTGCCCTGGTCACGTTAAATGAATGGCCCTTAATAAAATACATATAAGCCATTTGATGGTATTATCGCTTAGTCATAAATTCAAGGTTAGTTAAGCTTTGGCCTTCAACAAGCAAATTAAGTAATAGTGTAGAAGTTTCTTTCAAGTTTAAATGATAAAGGTAGTTAAGTTGCCGGTTGATTGCTCTCTATATTGAGAAGATATCTCCAGGGCGCAAAGCTCTGAAATACTTCCACTGATAGTAGGTATTATAAGTATGGAGTACGTACCTTGGTCGCTCTTGGTCGGCACATTTATAGCGCGCCAAGCTCACTGAAGAGCCATTATAGAGTAACGTTTCTAGTGTCAATCAATACTACTTGCTTGATATAGGCAGGCACTGGATGGATACCTTAGGCATGGGGAATGTCGCTATAGGTACTACCTTATTATTTCAGGGTTACTCCATATACTCCTCACACGCCTCTTGTCTCTTCATGGCTCCGTACTCCCTACTCCTTACGGAGTACAGCCCCCTAAAATACAGGTGATACTGTCTATATGTATCTGAGCGCCCTGTTAGTTAGTTCGCAACCCACTCTTTTAAAACGAGCAGCAAACGAGCAGCAAACGAATTGGATGCAAAACTGAAACGTTGAATCAAATATAGAACGTCGCTTTATTTGTCTTAGAATTAATCAAAAACGAATTTGTTTTATAGTATTTCTCTGATAACGTAACCTTTCGTAAACGTATTTAAGTCAACCGAGATTAGAGTCAACTCTTGATGCCATAAGCTTGTTATATTATACATTACTCAACTGTTTTTTATTTCAATTTTTATTTTAAACTTTTCTTTATCTCAATTTATTCTTTTAAGAAAGTAAAAAAATGTTGAATCACATGAAGAGTTATCAGTCTGGTAACGCACTTACGAAGCATAAAGCAAGTACGGAGTTTATTACGGCGTTTCTCGTATTGCCTAATAGCGACGGCCGTATTTCGCTTGCTGTTAGCGATATCAAGCTTTGATGACACCCGGTCCGGGGGCATGATGATCTACAGTACTCGTAATACTGATACACTCAAATAGAATCATCGCTCGCTGTAACACGATTTGGAAAGATCTAGAAGGTAGGTAGTCATGTAGTATAGATTTTCCCATTGAAGATGCTGGTGATCATCAAATGAGTCAGCATCTCAAGATGATAAATTATTTCATCCATCGCTGAATATATTGTGTAAACGATAGTAGCCTGACGAGATCATTGAAGCTGGTAAATTCGAAAAAGACTGTATTGCCGTGTAAAAAAAAAAAAAGACACGCAAAGGTTCTAAAGACTTAGTTCTAATCTAGAATATAATTAAAGAATCCCACGAACAGAAGCGGCTTATTAGAGCTATTATGACAGAGAGCCTCAATTACATGACCAGACTCAACCCACTCAGCCGTTCGATTTGTCCATTCAGGAACACAGCTTAAATACCACCACTAATCGATACGTGTACTTCTCCTCATAGACTTGTCTTAGATTGCAGCTCTGGGGTGGTAAGCACTACGGTTAGCTAGTGATCAATTTCTGAGGTCATTGATATCGCAAAGCTACTGCGGATTGCTAGAGTGAGATATATCTCAGTAACAGTGTTCTGTAAAAGAACCCTTTTATATTTGAGTCCAAATCTTCAAACGGTCAATGGCGAATATATATATATATATACATACTTTAAAAATAAGCCGTTCTTCTACCACAAGAAAACATGTGAGCTATTGAGCTGCGGGTGCTGGCTATCAGAAGGAGTTATATGATGGTACTCCAAGCACTTCCACGCTGACCGAGGTATTCTGTCGTTTCATACGTTTCTGAAGCCAGGCTATCAAGAACGGTGCCACGAGACCTGCGTCGGTACTTTAATTGCCGTTTAAAAAAACATCTTCTACGATATAATGCCGAAAAATATCTTGGCGTTACGACTAAATGACTATATACATAGAAATTCGCAACATTTGAAGCTTTAACTGACGCTGAAATGCCCGGATATGAAGTGGTTGAAATCAGAGCCCATAATTAACTCGCTATGAACCGTAAAATGGCATGAGATAACCCGATTTCTAAATTAACCCAACGAGATTTTTATCGAATAACAAGGGGTTGGATTGATGGCTTAGTAATTTTAAACTCTTTTATTGAACGATCATCACCAATGCCTTTGCGTTCGTTGATCCTTTTTCTATATCATGTCCCTTGATGTAAAGCTGACTACCGAAAAAAGAAACAATTATTTCTGGCTTGGACGAACGACTATTTATTATATATGAATTAAAAAGCTTCGCTCTATGTGCACGGCAATTTCTGCCGTGAGAGATCGTCAGAAGCAGGCCCCTCCGCGATTTCCCGCCAATGACTTATTTTACCGGCATTGGTTTTAAGGAGCCACGTCGATCTGACAGGAGTTCCAAATGGTCGCATTGGGGAGGAGCCAACGTAGCAAAATAAACAAATGTGTGGAGGGCATAGCCTATGTATGGAGTAGATGCATTAGTGTTGTTAGGTGGGCGTCTTCTTTTGGTTACAATACGTGTGTCACTGTTTCAAACTGCTTGTGGTGAGCTGAGGAGCTGTATCTCCGACTTAAGCCGCATAGGTCCGCGTTTCGAATAGCTACTAGGTATGAAGCATAGAAGCAATTGGTGGAAATATACGTTTGTAAGGCGACGGTGGAGAAGGAAGTATCCCAGCGTGCAATGCGATGCAGAGAGGATCATCACAACAGTTTGTCTCAAAAGAAATATATATAAGAGACTGCGAGCCAGATTATACTGTATTGTATTGTATTCAATTCACTAGAATAAAACCTAGACAAAAGTTTTTCACTCTGCTGTTTTTTTTTTATATTCCTTTTGAACAGTAATCAGCAATAATGGCTCCCAATTCCATCATCGGTCTCCTCACCCTCTTGCCTGTCACTACCGTCCTTGCCTTAAACCCTAGCTGTGCTCCTGGTGGCAACTTTGATTTCACTCCCTGGAGCCTTCAGCTCCCAACAGGCAGCGCTGGCAGTGTCGACACAATCAAGAGCAAGAGTCTCCAGGGCTGCAGCGGCTTCACTGGTCCTACATTCTTCACAGACAAGACCACCGGCGAACTCATCCTGACAGCACCGGGCAATCCGGATATTACTGGATGCATCACAACCAGTGGTAGTGAGCACTGCAGGACTGAACTGCGCGAGGTTGATCCTAGCACTGGAAAAAACACTAATTGGCCTCCTACTGGAACCAACACCCTCACTGTAAACATGAAGGTTGTCACAGCAGATGACGGCACTCACGGCACTGCTATTGGACAGGTATTTGCCAGTGCGGCCAGCAAACCTCTTGCAGAGATGTATTACAGCACCAAGGGCGACATTGTCGTCGGTGTTAAGCCCAATCCGGATGGTAACCAGGTCGTCACCAAGCTGAGCAACGTCGCCCTGGGAACATTCTTCACTTACCAGCTATCATACAGCAACAATGTGCTGAGTATCGCGATTAATGGGAAGTCGACTACGCTTTCTACTTTTGAATGGGGATCTCCCAACTGCTATTTCAAGTCTGGTAACTATAACCAGGCTAAGACTAATATCACCTCCGAAGTGCATATTAAGTCTATTGTTGTGAATCACTCTTAACAGCCGGATGTGGGCGCAGTCATTCTCAAAATCGGGACGATTCACCTCATGATGCTGCTTAGTGCTAAGAATCCGGAATTGTTGGCCATAGAGCTTTCGGCGAACTTTCACGTTCTCATCTAGTGCCACACAAATCCAAACACCTTCCTATTCTTCTTTCTCAACGATATACAATTGGTGGACATGGGGGGGAAGGGGGGGAGGGGGAATTTCTAGGATAATAGCGTGGATACCTTCCCCCAATAGAAGCTGTGGCCGAGCTCGACTATCCTACTCTAGGATGCTCGTATTGTAATGGTTGGATTGGTTGGATTGACAGCAGATATATATATACGAAGTGTTGAATGCCCTGGGTATCATGCCCTTACATTGAAATGTAGCTAAGGGAGCGCTAGCAGGCTTCTATATTACATGCATGTACTGTCACTCCATATGCAGTATAACGTTGCTATAAGCATTCATTGGGAAAGTCTAAAAGAAGCATGACAGGTAAATAGCTAAATAGCTTTTGAGTCTGGCTGGATATTTACCGACGGATATGAATTCTGGTAATTATAGAATTGCGCGACGTCGGGCATATCCCGGTGTCCTATTACACGCAGACATGGATTCGTCTATGAGGGTAATCTTAATATGTATATATTCCTTCGTGTTCAATGTATTCCTCCTTTTTTATCATGATACACAGCTGTTTGAATTTTAAAGCATCATCGCATTGAACCAATTATAGATATCTTGTGAACTGGCGAAGCATGAGTTTGATAGGATGTGGATACGTATAATCTTGCCATATGATGGTGATGCTAGGAGTCCATGATCTTCATCCAGATACTTTTACCGAGTATGGAGTACGCTTTCTACAGATTTAAGCTAAGCGGGTCAAGTTAAGTCTAAAATCCCCGTTTTTTGGGCCAAATCGAAGAATTCTATGAACCACATGTAAATTAAGCATATCTGTAATGTGATTGGTGGAATCGCCAAATACGTGGGCACCTTGTTGTAGGTAGACATCATACTATACTAGATGTAGGAACAGGTTCTCCATAGATTTGATGTGTTTGAAATCAAGGATCAATTCAAGCTCATACTAGTACTCGTTAGGCGTCTTATGGCGCAGATCTGTACATGCACGTATAGCTACTAGTAAATCTACCCTCCTGCTTGGCGTAACGTTCAGTTCTTTGTTCTAGAGAGCGGGAGTTCCTATGGTTGAGCTTACATATGACATTTGAGAATATGTATCTACTGTCTTCTGTAGAGATCAAAACGTCATCAACAGAACAACGTCGTAAATGTTGGTCAGCAACTAGTGGTTCAATTGTGCTGATTAAACATCCTTGGGACAGGATCCTTCCAGTGATAGATGTTTATTCATCATTTGCAACTTCCCTCTATAGGCTAGACGTAACAACAATTTACCGTAAATGCCCGACAACCTGCTCATATGTTATCTATAGCCTGATGATCCTCATACGAGGTGGCCACATACTCTGTGCCTTCTAACACGGGATGCTTTGGATATGGTGTTCCTTCGTTCCCTGCTACCACACGGTGATCAACTAAAGAGGCAGCTACGTAGATGTAACCTCTTATTAACATTACAAGTATAATGATAAAAATGGAAGAACCAAAAACGTAGAAGGAATAGCGAAACGTGTCGCAGTCGCCGAAGTTGTGTGTGTACAATTTAGCATTGGGCCGGAGGAGGACACTAGCAAACACACCTGACTATTCGTACAGTCTCTACGAAAGAAGTATTGACTCGTACCTCGTTTAGGATAGTGGCTCAAAAACAAGCCGATCCAGGAGTTGGTGAAGCTTCTATGGACCTTGGAGTATATACGAAGTATATACGGAGTAGTATATTTCATGTATATATAGCGGCCTGTGTTTCCCTGTTGAAGCCAGCAGAGGATCACACACTGCACTTTCAGCCCACGCAACACGCATCATTCAATCAACATGAAGAGTGTTTTCAACTATATCTTGCTCACCGGCCTTGTTGCCGCACCGGCCTTGGCTCGCCAGATTCCTGCCAACGTCCAGAACTTATACAACTCCATTCGAGCTCAAGGCCAGTGCAAGAATGTTCTCAAGGGGGGCTTCTTCAGCCAGGAGGGTGACTCCAAGAGTACGTGAATATTCACTTAGAGAAGGGGGAGTTGGAAAAGTCTTATTTGGTTTAAATTACTAAAATGAGACCAGACTATGGCTACTGTGGTGACCATCTGAGCGACTTCCGTATCATGTACCTCCAAGGTCAGAATGGTCAACTTGTCAACATGGACATTGACTGTGACGGTGCTCTCGGCACGGGAGATGGCAGCTGTGGCCCCTCCAAAGATACACAAGGCGAGACTTCCTTCAAGGATACTATTGCCGGCTACAAAGCCGGTATCAAGGATCTCAACGCCTATGTGCACTCGTTTGTTGTGCTAGGTAACGAGGGAAACAAACCCGGCTACGTCACCTTCGATCCGACGTCGGTTAACGTTCAGCCTTTGTCCATTGTTGCTGTTGTCTGTGGTAATCAGATGGTAAGCATTAGCATAGACACTTAAGCATATAGTTATCCTAGAAGCTAACATCACCTTAGTTCTACGGTGTCTGGGGGGACACCAACGGCGATGACGGCCCACCATTGGTCGGCGAAGTTTCCGACTCTCTCGGCCGAGCCTGTTACGGTACCGCAGTCAACGGCAACGCGGCACACGATCCCAACGATGTTCTCTATATTGCCTTTACTGGTGGGGATGCCGTTCCTGGCGCAAAGGGAGCTGCCTGGAGCGCGAGCTCTTTTACCCAATTTGAGGCTTCCCTTGCAAGTCTGGGTAACACGCTCGTCGCCAGAATTGGAAGCGCTGGTAGCGGAGGATCCAGCCCGCCGCCCCCTCCCCCTCCAACTTCATGCGATTGGCCTGGTCACTGCCTTGGTGACCAGTGCAAAACCGATGACGACTGTGCTGATGCTTTTGCTTGCATTTCAAAGAAGTGCGCCGTTGATTCTGATGTTTAGATTACTTTCACCAGCAGATTACTAACTGGTGTTTGTGGGTCAATGGTTTGTTTTCCAGCGTCGTGGATGGGGCTGGACGTCTTGAGTATTGCTTTTCATAGGATTTATCGTATATATTACTGCCGTCTAACTGTACATAAGATTCATGGCAGCGTTGATACATAGCATTTATATAGTATTCAAAGAGTATATAAATTTCCACGATATTCTACATTTTGCCCCTTTTTTTCTTTCCCAGTTAGGCATATACTATAGTAGCATTGTAACATGATGTTACCCACATGTTATCCGTGGAACTACAAGTATGCTCCCTGTTGATCGCTGCAGCTAAAGAGAATGCATACCCCATGTGCCTGTACCCCGTACTTCATAGTCAATGTTAGATATTTGTTCGGCTTTCAAAAGCACGGCTAGGCACGGAGCAGAGTGTAACTACTTGTATGAGGCATAACTCCGTGTTTCTATGTAAAATGAAAAAAAGAAAAACACACACACACACACACACACACAAAAGAGAGCCCACAGCATCCAGGGCATCACACTGATTAGGAAAGGTTCGTCCGACACGCCGACCCCTGTCAACGAACGTGAAGAACGCCACACGGTACCCCATATTATGCAAAGTAGCAACCGTTACAAACATACAAGTATACGAAACAGTAGTAGAGAATGAATGGGACAGAACAGTCATAAGCAAGGTAATTCATATATTTCATATATACATTGCGAGTCATATATACATCCAAATCAAGCGTATCGACATCATCGCCACCAATATGTACAGACGCGGCGACGAAGTATATGGACCGTTTGTTACGCTAACGCAGTTATAATGGAGTGTCTATCATTCTTATTAGTTTAAGATAAATAATGAATAGAAATGGACAAGGAAAACTACAAACCATCCAAAAATTTATATACAAGAAGGAAACCTCACATTATAGAGGCGCGTAAATGGAGCCGTCTATGCTGAGACCTTGGCTATGGGGACGTCGTGAGAATACTTGAGGTTGCGGTTGTCCTTGAAAAGTTGAGCAGAGTCACGCTTGGCCTCTGCGCGCTCCCCTTTGTCAATAGGCAAAGAGTTGCGGTACTTGAGAGTGGTGAGATCTTTCCATGGGAAACCTTCGCGCTTGGAGGTAGGGGCAGCAAGCGCAAGGCCGGAGAGAGCGACGGCGATGAAAGCAGAGATCTTCATGTTGACTGAAGTAAAGAGTTGGCTATGGTTATATGTATTGGTATAGAGAAAAAGACGCGATTTTTTTTTGGCTATTTAAACTCTTTAACGCGCAGTACAAAGTCTGGGGCAAAGTCAGAGATTCGACGGATACAGGGGGAAACGTGGCACCTAAATATTGAAGAGCTGCCATCTGGCCAAGCGTTCGTCATTCGACTGATCATACCCCAGGTTTGTCCGCCCCCTGCTCCAAGTGGGTTCGCGTTGGATGCATAGTAATATGCGTTTTGACCGAAATATGTGCCGATATATTTCCCGATTAGGAAGGTGAATTTGATGCCATATGATCCGGCGTAAAGGCCTCATTTAATCTCTTTTAAGCCGAGGACTAACAAAAGAAAAGAAAAAGATGGGAATACTTGAGTGTTATGTGAGCTGTAATGAATGACATGGCCAATAATTGTTGGCATCAGAGGTATGAAGGGTCTGTTGGTAGATAAAAAGACATCATCTTCCATTCCTAAGCACCGCGTGGGCTCGTTCTGGGGTTCATACCTCCCTGCGAACCACATCCAACACGGCTATAAGCATCTGATTTGGCTCATCGGACCCATGTCGGATGACCCTTTTTCAGGTAGGGTGGCGTTGCTTTACTAACAACGGGTGAGCGCTTTTGGTCCCAACCAAAGAGTTGGCTCCTCCAATCGATTCCTTTTCGGCTTTATTTAGAGTGTCTGGTGCCTGAGATTAGGCCCGCAAATATGCACGTTTTGGTGCAGGATGATAACACTAGCTGCGAACGCAGCATCGTGACTGTTCAATCATTTTGCAGCATGCACAAGTAAGGAATGCTTACATACGTAGAGCCAAGCTACAAATGGGGTTAAACAAAGAGCATCACATACCTACTTGTCTTAGTCTCGGCTTATTATGATCATTTGCAGCATCGACTTAGAGTTTATATACCATCTTTTCTGCGCTTATTGGTCGCATATAATCCTCGTTGCGGCTTGTGGCAGATCTCTGCGACACCAAGCCGCTACCCAGTAACACAAAACCATCCTGGACAATCCTTTCTAGCCCTCCCGGCATAAGCCGCACGGGATTTGGCTCCAACTTTACTTTTCCATCAACCGCAGCAGTGCTTAGGAAGTCAAAGAATTTTGTGGCAAACACACGTGCCTCGGGGTTAGCGGGAATGATGGCTCCTTTGATACATAATCAGCGTGATGTTGCAACCATGGCGGTGATCACCATAACTAGATAAGTGCCATGCATTTCTTCACTCACCATTATACCCAATCTCATCGCCTAGCCCTTCCCATACGGCTCCGTAGATGGGCTTCACACGTAATTCGGACGGATCATATTGCCCTCCCTTGGGTCCGCGAAATACACTCATTTTAGCATTAGCAGCCATGGTGCTGTGGACTTTATACACAGTTTCTCCTTCTGATATGCTATCAAGGGCACGATCAATACCCTTCCCTTCTGTAGCTGTCTTCACCTTCTCAACCCACTCAGGGTCGCGATAGTCAATAAGCACGTCATAGTTGTACGGTTCCCGATATAGCAGCTTGTGCTTAGAAGAGCTCGCAGTGCCAATGAGACGGAATTTGCGACCGGAAGCACGAGCCGAAAGTTGGACTAATTGGGCGGCATACAGGCTAAGCGAAGTAGATGCGCTGTAGATGAGCACATTGGTAACTTCATTTGAGATGTCTGCCAAAGCATCGGCGTGAACATCAAAGGGGCAAGGAAGACGAAGACGTGAAAAGATTCCTTGCGCGGCAGTTAATCCGCACATGCTAACAGTGGAAGCGGCCTCAAGTGGCATGCTTTCTGGTACCGACCAGAGAAGGTCATATGGAGCAGTGATATATTCAGCAAACGCTCCAGGCCGATCGTTGGTTGAACAAGCTTTAATCTCAGGACTATTAGTCTCCAAAGTTCAATCTACTACCTTTGCTTAGGCTAGGATCTATCAATGAGAGAAATTACTTACCGCCCTGATGGAATCCCGCGACACGGCCGCCGATTTTGGCACGGAGATCATCGGATGAGGGGCTAAGGCCCGGCCCAACAGCGGTTACGATGCCGGCAAAATCGGTCCCGATTACACGGTGTTCTTGTTCCGCAATGGGATGCATAGCGTATATGGCGTCTACCGGGTTGAGAGCCACAGCATGAACACGAATGAGGACTTCACCGTTACGTGGTTCAGGAATGGGAAGATCTCGAATAGAGACGTCCTTTGTTGCAGGTGTAAGAACGAGAGCCTTCATTTTTTATGTCTAGTTTTGGTGATTAGCCAGGCATAGATAAATCACACGGTAGCTTGGAGTAATAAAGGTAACCTGTAATATTCTGATGAGATGTCACAGTTTGAGGATCGTATAGCAAGGGAAAATCCGAAGCTGTTCATCTGTTAAATGGATATCAGACAACTGAAAGGCTATACGGGGAAAATTACCTTAAAAGGAAATGTTGACCACCATCTCGAGGCGCCATTTGTAAGCCTCAGCGCCAGCACATCATCTAAACTGTTATACTCCTGTTACAAATACAACCTCATAGGCTCTCTGTTATGACGAATTGAGAGAGCATGATTAAGAAAATATAGAAACAAAATCCCTCAACTGTAAGCGACACTGAAATTTGCCTCTCAGTTCAAAATCTTGTATTTATAATAAAGGATGCTAGCTGTTCAAAATCTGAGCATTATGACATAGCCCTGTCGTTTTAGACTTTAAATGGTGAAGATAGTGCAAGTTGAACGAGCCCCAAGTTCGGCAATGACACGAACACGGAGTGTATAATGAATAGACTTAATTAGTACTTATGACATGTGTCATGTTGAAGTTATGAAGAGTTTCTCGTTTAATGCTATTGATATCGAAGACTGATATCTCTTGTTGTGAGCTCAATTATTGCTAGGATCAACAGATACGTACTCCATAGCTCGAAGATATCTAAATGCACTCCGTCGTAGGTAACCAATATATGTCGAAAGTGGTAGTGACTAATTGAAGCCAGAGTCACATTTTGCTTTGACTCCTCTTGTCTGATCGAACAAGTTAGAAGCATTTGGTGAGCGACTTGACATGATTCGGATTTATATCGGTGATTACTACGGAGTATAAGTTTGTGATTCGAACTGCCAAAGCAAATTGCTGCACAGTAGTCGCACAGTAGTTATCTCTTAGTATAGAAGCTTATTGCACCCAGTCCCCAATCCCCTTGGTTGGGCATCACAGCTTCCACACAGCAAGCTTGTTAAATAATAGCTACCTGTGGGTATATTTAAAGACGCAGTAGGTTTTGTTAGATTCATCACTCTTTATGCTGTAGCGATATCCAGCATCTGATTCATAGAGTTGGTCCCCTCAATGGTAAGTTAATTTGCAGCTGTCTATTATGACGCACAATGATTGAGAAATAGATACCCTACTGAATAAGCATTTAAGAATAAGACTCCTAAACTGCGTTCCATCAGATACATATGATGAACTTGCCGTGGTAAGACTTACAGCGACGTATCTGACTGCGCTGAAGTTTACCCAGTTATACCTAATCCATCTGGCACTGTATGTCAGCAGCCACATTTTACGTTGACATGTAATACTTCCTTGTATCACTCACCTCACCATTGATTTAATTGAATGTATCAGTATAACATCACTCGAGAAATCCAGATTCTCTTTACTTTAGAATACTATCCATACATCCGATTCCCTTGAGAGATATGCCCTAATTTAGTTGCCCATGCACTGCTTAGAAGCCTCACCGACACTATCGTCATCATGGTTCGCTCCGTGAGTCGAAGCAAGGGCTGTGCTCTTTGCTTGCAACGTAAAATCAAGGTGGACTAAATATTCTATGCGTGGATGGCAAATATTTGGAATGCTAATTGATAGGTTGGTGTAGTGTGACGAGAAACAGCCTCAGTGCTCTCAATGTCAACGTATGCGACGAGCCTGTCCAGGAGCAACCACAGGCTCGATCTTTGTGCACGCAGTATCTCCGAGACATGACTCCACGTCTGAACTGATGTATCAAGGGGAGGCAACATCTCATGAAAAACTATCCATGAGACAGCTTCAGCTGCAGCCTATCCCCGTAGCATATACTGAGTTGTCTCCAGACATATACCAACCATCCCTTGTCCCAGTGTTTGATCAACTATTTTTGTCAGCCTTTATCGATTCATTTACCAAACCCAGCGTTGGCTCTGATCCGCATCAGTCATGGATGAAAAATCTTCATGAATTTATGGATACAGGCGATGCACCAATTAGGCATTCGATACGAGCTGTCGCCACAGCTTTCTATAGCAGATCAACTCATGATATAGCTATTCAACGTGCTGCCGAACGTTGCTACGTTATCGCTTTGCAGAGCCAGCGTGCCAGATTAGCTCCACACCTGAGTAGCAGCACTTCCATGCGCCATGTGCCTGACGATGAAGAGATTTTCACGTCGATGATGCTGCTATACTTTGAGCTTATCAACCCCTCGTCGACTGCTAGCTGGCTTAAACACCTGAATGGCGTCGCAAGCTTATTACATATACGAGGCCCTAAAAGCTGTCAAGTTGGTGCAATGCATCTTCTTTTTCGCTCATTAAGATTACTTGAGGTATGTATATGGAGTACAGATCTCTCAAATGCCCTGTATGATAGGCTAACTTAAAGGCATCATGATAGGCGTATTGCTCTTTTCAAAGAAGAAGACCGTCCGCTTTCGCATGTGAAGAATGGCGTACCGTTCCGTTTGCTATTTCCGGTAAAGCAGATACGGATAATCTTGTCGATATCATTTTGCAGGTTCCTAGTCTTTTGAAACAAAACGTAACAAAAGTTGATGTTTCTGGCAAAGCAATGCCCCCCTTGGCAAATTCGGATGTTTCGGTGGAGGGGCTATTGGCTCAGCTCGGTTTATATGAAAAGCGATACATTCAGAGTCTTCTACTTACTAAGGAAGTTGGTCGAAAGATGAGTGAGTCCTCTAGTGGTGACGAAGATGATGATTACCGTGGCGGATGTGCCTCGGGATGGATCGACGGCGGAGGAGACTTTTGCACAGCAATCCCAGAGTCCCTTTTTTACTCTGCCAAAATTCTGGTCGATCATGTCTCACTGAAAGAGAACGTGAAATCCCTAGATGAGCATATATTTACTGAACAGTTTTTATATTCTTCCTTGCTGTTTAAAATAGCCGAACTGTCTCAGGAAGATGGCAGATCACAGCTAAATGCTGGCTCTTGCGTGCAGCTTGCGTTTTGTCTAGAAGTTGTAGAGTCTTTCGGAGTCTCACCATCGGATAGAAACGGGGCACGGGCATACTTGCAACAGCTAGGATGGGAAAATCTGGATGGGAAAATATGATTATCGTCTTAGCCTTTTCAACCTTTAGATCAGTGAGCCTTAAAAGAGGCGCTATATCTATACAATACCAGCAGTGTTTATATATACTATGCTTCGAAAGCTGAATTGGACCCATCGCCGAGGAGATAAACAATCCGCTCTAGCAATAGCTCATTACAAATATGTTTCCAAGAGTATATTTTGCTTTTCATTTGTCAGCGCCATCACATTATCTTTCAATAATTTATAATCAGAGTTACTCGTAGTCGACACCCCCCCCCCGGTCTAGTTATGGGATGATTGGTATTCCAGGATTCCAAGAAGCAAATAGCATTACATGATCACTGATGGCGTTAATGCAGTGTGATTACAGATGAACGGCGTTAATTTCTTCATCAGACAAAAAGACCGAGGTTAGCTAGTTGGTTGGTCATTATGGCAATGAGCGTTGGATACGTCAATCGATACTAACATTTTCTCTCTGCTATGGTGAATAGCATGGTTGTTGGTCTTATTTGTCATAACTACCCACAGAGAACCGTGAGGCTAGCGATAGCTCTATTCAACGTTCATTGAAGGAAAGTAATATTGTATTCACGTAATAAACATACTAGATGACAGATTAGGATTTATATACGGTTTGGTTTATCCAATTGCCATTGGATTCAATAGATGTCCGCCGTCGATATGGTCTTGGAGTATACGATCTAGGTCGAATTCTAGTTGTAGCGATCGTTGCCGCCAGTCAAGGCAGATTGCTCGGCTTTGAAGCCAATCCGGTGTCAGTAACTCCATTGCCAACCCTTGCTGATCATAAGAGTGAACATTTTGTTCAATTTGTCCATCTATAGGCTGAAAAGATGAATGGGCGTGGCCAAGAAGGTAGTACATCAAGCCATCATTATTCATCAATAAGCCATCTATCCCGGCTGGCTTAGCGTAATATGTAATAAACTCATTTCCATTTGCATCAGGGATGAGCATTGAAATGGTTCGTAACGTAGGGCTTGAATATTTCTCAAGCATATCTTCTGGCAAGAGGCTGCTGCTCGCTTCAAACGTGCGCCAGGCTTCGAGGCTTGCGGCAAAGGCGAGACCATTATATAAGCCCTGTTTCCCGACACGCTTCATCAACTGTATTATCCAGAGCAGCCAACAGGATTTATAGCCGCATTGCCCAACGATGTAGAGCATAGGCAGAGTGCCGTTTTCGACATCTTCGCAAGGTAAGGAAGCTAGGTACTGCGAGTTGCCATATAGTCTAGTTGTTCTAAAAGCTTCTTCTGTTGCTGCAAACTTCATTACTTCGTAAAAATGCAAATATGCAAATTGCTCATGAGTATTTGTGTTTCCAGCGCCCTCGAGAATGGATAATAGCCAAAAGGTACGGCCCATAAGGAAGCTATAGAGAGCCGTAGAGGCATCATATGGTGAGATTGTCTGGTAAGGAAGAGGTGGGATGGTGAGGCCTTCCTGGGGATCTACTTCATTCAGGGATGCCGCATCTGAGGCTAAGGGTAGCAAATTGGATCTGTTTGCATCCCTCCATTCTCGCAACTTTTGTTGTAGCCAGTATATTTTGCTCATCGCCATTGATTTTGAATATCGTGGCATCAGATTCCATATTAAATCCTCCAAACCTGACTCAGCTATGAGATTGAGAAGATTCCGCCGCAAAGAGGACGGCGTTGCCGGGGTATGATAAGATGTTAAGATTTGTCGTGTAGAGGGAATCTTATTCTGAAGAGGAAGTGCCATGTAACATGTCCAACTCAGGCTTTGGAGCGCTGTATCTAGACAATCTATAGCTGGAACATCTTTTGCTTTTGGTTGTGATACACTAGTTTTGTATATCTCAAAATAATAGCTTGCCGAACGTATATGGCTGCATGCTGCTGTTATGTTGCCTGCAAAACACTATAGCCAATTGTGAGACCAATCACTCGGAAGCCTTGGGCGGGAAATGGGTTTCCTTACTTCAAAATAAACCATCAATGTAAGAGTCGCAATGAAAATGTCCTGTATTTTCTTTGCTTCCTCCAAACAGCGGCTTAGCTCCTGAAGTGCGAATGTATACGATTGAACGGCGATGACTTTCGTGTCTAGCCCGCGATTTTGATCGTTTTCTCCTGGCATCGACATCATCAAAACAGCGCGATGCATCTTGCCAAGCGATGACAGCATCATGTAGAGATATTCGATACCCCAGGCTTCTTCACACAGTCGATCTCTCCAAAACCACATGTGTTCGGCTGGAAATAGCACTGGAAGTGTGCGGAATAGAAACTGGTGATAAGCCAGCACCTCTCGAGCTCCTGCAAGTGGGCGCTGCGAAGGACGCGGATTGCTAGGTAATCCAACAAGAGGAAGGCCATCGCTGCGGAACAATTGGTGAGGAGAATAAGCGGCAGGTTCTCCGATTGATGATGATGTTGATGATGTGTTTGGAGAAAGAGATGGTGGTGATATCACTTTGCCGTTGACAGCTGAAGATGTCTCAAGATTACGACTGCGAAGTAGGGAATCCCGCACTTGTACACGTTTTTTGGGAACATAACCCGCACATTCAATATTTCCAGCCTCACAGCGTTCGCATGTGGGCTTTCGCTCATCGCACTTTACATGTCGTGTACGGCATGTAAGACAGCCTGTGCGTCTACGACGCCTCTCCATAACGATGCTGTTGTTTCTGTAGGCGTAGAAAGCGGCGGGACAACCCGTACATTCTATCGAGATAGTCGACTCAAGCGAAGTAACCGTCGCAGTTTATTAAGCAATTTCAACCGAATTCGACCGATTCGGCACCCAAAACTAATGAGCAAAAGGCCGAAAGCCCATCATGGAGAGGGTGTGGAGAAGGGAATTTGGCTTTAGCCGTCTACGGTGACGTTCGCCGCGGAGATGTTATTCCCTTGTTATTCCAAAAGGCGTCTGCTTCATTAATCAGCTGGACACTTTGATGGCTGAATAATGTCCAGAGACGATATTGAAGCTTCACAATGAATGATTATACGGATGACGTTGGAGTTCAGATAATGGAACGTATCGTGTGAGGGGTCTATAAAGGTCAAGATTTCGGTGCTTGGAGATGTCTCAATCACAGAACAGCATCAGCTCAATATCAGCATCACGTTTCATCTTTTTTTTTGTACAATATTCACATAAAAGTATTACTTTTGTTATAGACTTATAATCATGTCTTCTCGATCTAACAACTCTGTTGTCATCATCGGCTCCGGCCCGGGAATTGGTTCCCACACTGCCTCCATCTTTGCTTCCAAGAGGTTCAACAAAGTGGCCCTTATTGCAAGAAACCCTACCCAACTGGAGAAAGATGCAGCTACAGTGAGTAGCGCTGTTCCGGGAAAGGTCCAGGTCAAGACCTATCCTACCGATATCACCGACAGAAAGAAGCTGGCAGCGACTCTGGCGCAAATTACCAACGATCTCGGCACTCCAGAGTTCGTCCTGTTTAATGCTGCTATTATTGCATTGACTCCCCTTTTGGAATTTGACGATGAGGGAATCTTGACAGACTTCCACATCTCCACTATTGCTCTTCACAACACTGCAAAATGGGCAATCCCTCAGCTTAGCACCCTGGCTAAACAGGACCCAACCGCTAAGCCAACTTTAATGGTGACCAACTCTCATCTTCCTGAGACCCCTATTGAGGACCTTTTCTCTCTCTCTCTTACCAAGGCTTCCCAGAAGAATCTGACTCTGTCGCTTCACCAGAAGTTTGGTTCTGAGGGCATCCACATCTGTCTGCTCAGTGTTGCGGGAACTGTTGCAGATGGAAACCCCAATCTTAACAACAAGAATATCTCGAGCAAGGCGTGGGAGTTGTATGATCAACCCAAGAGTGCTTGGACAGAAGATATCAGAATTAACCCCTAAGCGAGCAGAATGGGTTCTTAACGAATGAATTAGTTAAGAGATGTTTCATGATTGATTGAAAATAAGAGATATTTTGTATAAGTTTAGAGACAATGATAGACTTGAAGATAGATCGCTTATTTAGATATGTATTACATCTAAGCAGATTAATCGTCGTTAAAATCCGGTGACCATCAGGAATGTCCTACCAACCATTGACATTTAAATGTCCCTCGTGTATCAACCATCAGTATTTAGGTTGCGTCTCTTCACTGTCAAGCTTCCGTTTTTCATCTATCTGGCGGTGGGGTTTTGGGAGAAAGAAGTGATATGATGCCACTGCGTAGTCTGCCAAGCGGCTTTCATGGTAGAATGGTAATTTGGGTTAAGACAGATGCCTGGATGATTGGAGGGTAAAACAAAATAGTGAACAAATAATAAACTGTCTCTCGTCTATTGCTAAATTCTCTCAAGTACAAGTCTAAGGAGGTGGAATTAAATCAAGTCCCTTGACCGACAAATGGAACGAATCATTACGTGAATAAGACCCGGCAACATCCAAATCCAATCGACCTCTCTCACATTCCTCAAAGTCCAGCTCTTGAATGAGCAACTCGCCATCTTTATTCCAGACTGGCCCGCCCAAGACCTTTCCAAATGGCGATATAATACAAGATCCACCGGTGCTAACAATCTTGCCCTCTCGCTCAACCTCGGTAATCCATTCGGGCAGTTGGTCGTCCCGGACAGCCTGATTACAGCTCACAACAAAGGCTCGGCTCTCAAAACCAATTGTCTGCATCAGGGGCAGCCAGGTTTCTCTTCCATCAGCGGTTGGTGCAAGATACAAGTTCACATTCTGCTCGTACAAGGCCTGCCTCAAAAGGGGCATGTAATTCTCCCAACAGATAGCAGCGGCGAGGCAGATTTTCACCCCTTTAATTGTCGTGCTCACGGCCTTGAGTGTCTTAGCCTGGCCCTGGCCCCAGACAAGCCGCTCTGTTGCTGTAGGATGAACCTTGCGCCGCTTTCCAACAGTACCTTTAAGCGGATCGACATATACCACAGAACAGTACAGAGTGCCTCCAGAACGCTCTAGCACACCACTAACAATAAAGACTCCGGTCTCTCTGGCAATTCGCTCCAGCTCTTCTCTCGTACCGTCTCCTCGTCGCCCATCATCACCAGTAGGCAGACGACGTTCAAGCCAATCATCATCTCCGCCTCGGGGGGTATCTCCTAGATCAATGGCTCCTTGGAAATATTTCAAATACTGGTTATAGCCTTCTGAAGTGCGCTCGCCAATCTTGGCACCAAATGTTGCAGTTCGGGGATAGCCACCTAGGTAGACCTCAGGAAAAAGGATAACATCAACTCCCTGAGAAGCAGCCTCTTTCACCTTTATCTCAAGCTGTTCAAGAGTGTTGGCAGTTGTATCGAGAGTCCGGCATTGTGCCGCAGCGACTTTGAGAATCTTGGGCATGATTATATTTCTTCCTTCCCTTTTTAATATGCGCAATGAATACAATGCGGGTCAATATCCCTTGAGATAATGGCAAAAGGGGCATCTAAAGTTGGATGCGAAAGTTGAGGTCGTGGTTTGAGAGCTTTTAGTATTATTTTAGTATCTGTTGGTCTTTTGCTGCGTTACTTAGATAATTATTAATCTTTGGAGATGGGGTCATCTGCTTCCCCTCAAATCATCCATCATGGCCTTAGGCAAAGTAGGGCAAAAGGGTCCGTCTAGCATGTCCGTACCACTCCGAGTGAATTGCTGGGGAAGCGAGATAAGCGAGATAGACGGTGTATACTTCAATGTCAGGTAAGTATTCAACTTGCCGTTCATTACGATTTGCACTTCATGCTGCCCGGATTCCTCGCAATTAATTAATTTGGCTCTCCAGAATAGTTTAGTTGCCTATTCATCCTCTAAAAACTTGTGGCATCACTTGTTTCGGTCATTTATAATTCGGATCTATTGATATATAGTAATCCTATATCAAGGTTCTAGAGACTTGTTGCTCTTCAAGTCAGCTGCCGCTGCAAGTCATCCAGAGTGTTGTCAAAATCGTGGAACAATAAGGATTAGCCCTACATTTGGTAGTGAAGTGCATGCAGCAAGATCAAATGGCCTCGAAGCCTCAGAAGCTAAAGATTGCTACCGCGCAAGTTCACACAATCGATAATCCCGATAGGGCGCTCAATGTGCTCGAAAAAAGGGTGCAACAACTTGTTTCAGAAAATGTCGATCTTGTTCTCTTCCCAGAAGTCTTCATTGGTGGATTCCCACGATTATCTACCTTTGGCAAATCAGCAATTGGGGCCTTTGGAGAAGAAAAAGACTACAGCCCATACATGAACCACTGGCGAGCGTCGGTTGATCTGGGAGATACGCCAAGGGGAGCAGGACAGGAGTGGGTGGGTCGAAAATTACCTCGGCCTTCTAATCACACATACCGAGGAGACGGTACAAGAGAGAGGCTGGAGAATATCGCAAGAATTACTGGCGTCTTCATAGTAGTTGGCGTTGTTGAAAGATGTGGTGGAACATTATACAGTTCCATAATTTATATCTGTCCTAGGTTAGGGATCATTGGAAAGAGGCGCAAGGTCATGCCCACAGGCTTGGAGAGGGTTGCATGGGGTCAGGGAAGCCCATCAACACTGGAAGCTGTAACGACAACTATCAGAGGAGTGAAGTTGAGAATGGCGGGTAAGTCACTAAAGATTCCTCAATGAAGAAACGTACGCTGAATAAATGGGAAAAGCTGCTATTTGCTGGGAGAACTGGATGCCATTATTGCGACAAGGCATCTATGACCAGAATGTTAATCTCTTCCTTAGCCCTACCGCTCATGCCACGGAAATATGGGTTCCGCTAATGCAGACAATCGGTGTCGAGTGCCGTGCTTTTGTACTATCAGCAACTCCATGCATTAGAGCAAGCGATCTTCCGGAATGGATAACTGAGGCGGCTGAGCGAGGGGATGAAATAGTGAGTCGAGGGGGGTCTGTTATCGTCTCTCCTAGTGGTACCCTCCTAGGAGGTCCGGGTTGGGATCAAGATGACCAAATATTTGCCGCGGAGGTTGACTTTGCAGACTGTGAACAGTCAGGAGAAGATTGGGTGGTAGGGTCTCGCTTGAGGCCAGATGCGTTTGAGTTTACTGTTGATGGTCTAAATATGAAGTCTGACGCATAAAGGAGAGAATTTCTCCTTGACTGAACTTGAAGCAAGTGCTTTGCGATATGACACCTGCGAGAAGATGTTTTCATCCGATCGTCGCATTGCAACCTGAACACTCATAGCCATGCGGTCTGTTCATTATGTCTCATGTATACCACCACGTTGTAGGACTAAATTATGGCAAGAATAGGCGTGATGCATTTATAATTATCCTCGCGGCTTTATTAGTTGATAAAAGAGCAAAAAGTCTTCACTTATTTTTTATTAAATCTTATAATTATTGAGTGCTATTAAACATGCCAAGAATAATGCAAGCACTAAGGCATATATATCTTATGGATCGTCTCTTTCAATGAACCTCATTCTCATTATTTTTTAAAAAAAAGCTTACCGCTATTATCATGAATACTTATCCTTGCACTAATATGCTTCATCAAGACAGTCATGTTTTGGAGATGGTAATGTGATGTATTGACAAAACTTCAGATGATATAGGCTAGGGATATAGCAGCTGTCTCAAATGATTTCTGCCCAGCGTAGCTGAAGAATATATCTTGATTCATATATATTTAGAAACGGTGTACACCACAACTATCTATTATAACTTCAGGATTGAAAAATTGAGCAAAAGAAGTACGTAGCAATAAAACTAATAGATTCTACATGCTTATAAACTTCGTATCCTCTTAGCGTTGCTGCTACTCTTTATATAGAGATATGTTCCGAGCCTTACATTTTCAGTCTCTTGTTTCTTACTGCCGCGGAGATCTACTCTTTCACCTAAAATCGCATTAAATACTCATGGTAGAATTTGATTAGAAAGCAGTATCGATTATCAAGCCAATTATGGCTTAGGAAGCAAACAGTAAAGCTTGACACAATTTGTGATGGAATGTTTGGAGGATAATGTGCTTTCTTTTCTACGTATCCCTGGTGTCCAGTTGGTGATGAAGCTAAAGCAACGAGAATTGGGGCACTTCAGTGTTAAATTTCTGCTTGTAATAAATAGATTCAACTGCTTCTTATTCGTGAATCATAGCAAGTAAATTTACAAAGGCAAACACCACAGCACCACCAAGCCGAACCTTCCGATTTCATAACCAATCGCATCTCTCGCTAGATCGTGGCTTTTACTTCAAATATTGATTTCTAATGAAAGCCTTATTGGCTGCTATCTCGCACCATGAATAGATGAAAAAGTGTCCCTCGTTATTGTGACGTCAGATATATTGTACTTTAAAATTGATAAATATGGCATTGCTTCGTTGTCATTCTTGTAATTAATGAATGAATCAAGAACTACACTATTGTAGAGTTGCAATTGTGGCTTTGGCGCTATACTCTTGACAAAGATGCTTCCTAGAGGACTTTATGCTCCATTACCTGTCTTTTTTAATTCGTCTGATGAAGTAGGTAAGTGATCATTTCCATGGTCCCCTAGTTTACGAAATGAGTTGTGGTTTCATTGACGCGAAGTACAGATTATGAGGCATTCGCAAAGCATGCAAAATGTATGTCCACATCACTCCATGAAAGTCTCTAGGATATATTCAGTACTTATTGAAGGGGAGAAAATAGATGTCTCTGCATCAGGGGTTTTACCAGTTGTCTCAGCCAGCATGGGAGAAGCTGTGCATTTGGTGTGTTGTTACCCAGCGGATGTGGTGTTCCACCTTCTTATTGAATTGCGAATCTAGACTCCGCAGGAGCGTATTAAATTGATACAATCTTTACGAGATACGCTCAACTCGATTGGTCTATATAAGACACCAATTGTCGCTGGTGTAGGTGGCAATAGCACTCGTGAGACAATTCAGCTGGCTCGTGATGCTGCAGCAGCCGGTGCCGACTTTGCTCTTGTCATCGCGCCGGGATATTTTGCTGGCTATCTCAAAGGAAATCTGACAGCGGTCAGGAAATTTTTCATCGACGTGGCTGCTGCATCACCTATCCCAGTGTACGTTTTGATTTTTAAGCCTTGTTCATTCCTATCCCCAATTCGTCAACGGCGTTGAGGATAGGCGGGATGTAGTTTTTGTACTTGAATTGCTAACTAAACTTCTTGAGTGCAAAAGAGTTATTTACAATTTTCCTCCAGTCGTAGCAGGAATCGACTTGGAATGCGAAGATGTGGCAGAAATTGCTAAACTCGCACCGAACGTATGTGGTATCATGTTATCGTAAGTACTATAGCTGTCGCTTCCTTTTCTCCGGTTCTCGCCGTCCTCGAATGTCACTCATACTATTATGGTAGGTGCGGAAATGTTGGAAAGTTAGCAAGGATAACAGCCTTGATCGATAATTCTTCTTTCACAACTCTAGCTGGCTTGATCGACTTCCTCCTCCCGTCCGTGGTGGTCGGCTCGGCTGGCGCAATTAGCCCGCTACCCAACATTGCACCAGTTAGTAAAAATCCTAGCTACATGAGTGGCAGAAGCTGACGTTCTATTTAGAAAGCTTGTATGAAGTTGTGGGAAGCGACGCAACGCCTTGAAAATAGTGAAAATTGTAAGAAAGCGCAAAAGTTGCAAGGACTGGCTTCCTTGGGAGAGGCAGCTTTATTAAAGAGCGGTGTAAGAAGCTTTGCCGAGTCTCTTATCCTTTGCCACTCTCCTAACTTCCTAATAGGTTCCAGGAATAAAGAGCTTGCTCAACAAAGAGTTTGGATATCCTATAGCACCAAGACTGCCACTTATTGCCCAAAGTGATGTTACTCCATTGTGGAACAATAAGTATATCAGCGACGTAATGGCATTGGAAAAAACCTTTTAGCGAAGCATAAAACTTTTATTGTAGGAAAAAATATAATAGTCAAAGCCCGAATTTTATACAATGTATTTGTTTGTAGCTAACTTGTATCTGACTCAATGAACATCTAAAGTTTTGGATAATTATCTTTGATATACTTTGCGATATTCGGCCGCTGTTCGAATGTATGCTTGAATTTAGATATAGTCTCTGGTAATTCTACCTATACGGAAAGTAATCAGTACCATTGTTATCGAGACAAAATACTACGAGACTTACTGGTAGAGTTCCAGTCCTCAAGTTGTTATCAATAGACTGATAAATAGCAAAATCAGCATACGTGACTTTGTCTCCCAATAAGTAAGGACCGCCACTTTCAGCGTAATATTGTGCCAAGATGTTGTAGTATTGTGGCACGACGTCGTTCTTGTAGGCCTCTGTTGGTTTTCCTAGATTCTCCACCCATTTGAACTAATAAACTGTTAGAATTTAATGAGCAATGGAAAGAGAAAAGACTGACTCTCCAATCGATATAAATGTCTGACACGGCATCTACAACATACTTCTCCCAACTTGTGTCTCCATCATATTGACCAAGGTCTCGGGCGAGATAACGCAGAGTTGGAATGTGCTATGAAGATAGTCAGTTTCTTGAATAATGCTGAGTAAGATTATAAATTATCGTACTTGGTTCAATACAATGCCCTTGTACTCTAATGCAGGCACTTTTCCGGTTCTCGTAAGACCCTTTTGTTGCAGCTCCTGACTAGTGTTGGTCCAAGTGGCATCGTAGGGATAACGAATGTCTTGATATTCAACTCCTGCATCTTTCAAAAATAAACTTGGTAGAGTAAAGCAATACGATTAGTGAATAATATTAAAAGAAATAACACAATACTACATCCTATTGGACAGCAGATCTGTGATTAGAATAACTCACTTGACGACCTCACCGCGTCCCATGCGGCCAATATCTAGATAATGGAGAGTAGAGATAGAAGAACGAACAGCCATTGTGAAGTTTTGATACAAGTTCATGGACGACTCTTTTACGCTTTAATTGTTTAAATAAGAAAGCAATTATAGATATAATCTTAATGTTGTGGGTAGCTAACAAAAATGGGAGCACTTCACTTCTAATGTGCGATCTGCCCAGAAGGCGCCAGCGATAAGCGAGGGGAAGTCATTAACAGCATATTACAAATACAAACTTATGGGATTCATTAAAAAAAAGCACTAATGCAGCTTCTTAAACACAACCGTAATTTACTCCGTAGAACAGTTGGAATCATTTGAAAAGTAGCAAGGCCAAGGTCACTAGCGACGAGACGGGTTAAACGATGTAAGCGAAGCTAGCGACAAAGCGAGACGTCGCGAGCAGCTAACAACGTGCCCACGATGCCGAATACGTAGGATATGCTATTAGGATGGGCATTAATTGTTCAATAAATGGTATGAAATATGGTATATATCATTAGCAATAGGATTTCAAGCTACTTGGCTAAATATTTTACATACATATTCGCCGACTTCAACTCTATTCGGGAGCACCAACTTTTCTAAAGTTGTAATACACTTGAAGGACAATTTTTTTTAGCATATGGGATTCTTTGGTATACAATACTTCTCTCGACAAGTAAAAGAGTCCCGACTAACTTTACAGTAGAGGTGGATTAACACAATGTCAACATCTACGGCTCCTGCTTTGGTGCTTTTCTACTCCCCCGGAGCTTGCTCGTTTGTCCCTCATGTTGCACTATGCGAAGCTGGACTTGAGGTTCAGATGGTGCTTGCTCGCGTCGGACATATGACGAAAGAGTTTGAAGCCGTTAACCCAAAGCGCCGTGTGCCAGTTCTAATGATGGGCAACGAAGTCATTACAGAAATGGCAGCCGTCCTCACTGCCATTGCCACTGTTGCGCCAGAAGCGAATATCTTTGGGAAAACCCCACTTGAAAGGATCCGAGTGTACGAATGGCTTAACTATCTCTCGACTACTGCTCATGGTCAAGCTATTGCGGAAATATGGAGAACAGAGAGATTTACAAACAATAAGGAGATATACCCTCATCTTCGAGAAAAGGGTTATGAAACCATGAGAGAAATCTTTACTCACATTGAGACGAAATTCATTGCTGCTCATATTCGTGAATTTGCAGTTGGAAGTGCTTACACTGCTGCCGACTCATTCCTTACTGTATTATACCTCTGGACGGGCAGGTTTACTGAAGTCACGATTGATATCGACAATGACTATCCTACCTATGCGGCGTATGTAAAGAAGATGTTTGAAAGGCCAGCTTTTATTGAAGCTAGAAAGATTCATGAAATGTAAAATTTAAACATATAGTACAGCTATGAATAGATCGACTGATTAAGTTACTATGCTCTTGCAGACTTCATCTTATAAATAGATTTAGATAAATAACCAATCCAACCCATAACCCTTGCTGCGATATTCTATTAACACCACAATTCCCTGTTAACAAGCTATATAACATTGAACTCAGTAACTCATTTTCTTTTTGGACTGTAAGCTAGTGAACAATGAAAGATGCCTTGTCAAGAAAGGGCGTAGAGCCACGTAAACGGAAATGTGACAGTCAGGTAATACTGCAAGTGGAGAGTCATTGCCAAGAATGACAATAAATAAAAACGTCAGCGCCATCGTATCAAATCTTGAATTTAATAGAAAGCCGAGGTACTCCTTAGGCCAATGCTCGAGGGACTTCAAAGCTGCCCCATATGCCAGCCTAAATTTTATTGTTCAACAGTGGGCTTTGTATTGAGGATTTTCTAAACAATATTCATTGAGTACCAATAGTTCTTCTCAATAAATCTGCAATGACAGAAACGATTCAAGCCGATCGCGAGCTATTCGAGCTTCACGAGAGAAAAAGCCCAGACGACAGAATCTTATATGACATAGATTCTCCGACTGCCAATGTCATAGTCAGTCCCCAAACATCAAGAAACGAAATTGGCAAAAGACCAGAATGTTTCAAGAGTACATTTCAGGAGATTTGCTTCATTTTCATGGCTACTCTAGCTATGGCGACGAACAGTCTCGTTACTGGTGCGATGATTATTGTCACGGCCTCAATTGGGAGAGACTTGGACATGACACAAGCTCAAATCACTTGGATTAGCGCAGCAACGACGTAAGTGCATTTAATTTCTCTTACGGCTGAATATTTGGCTGACAACTTCCGTAGCCTTTCTGCGGGAGCCCTCCAACTGCCCTTGGGACAACTTACCGATCTCCTTGGCCGCAAAGCTTTCTTTACAGCTGGTATGATAGGTTTCAGCGCAAGTAGCTTGATCCTCGGATTTTCTCAGAATCCATTCTGGATGAATATTCTATGTGGTCTCCTTGGCTTTTTCTCCGCCGTCATTGTCCCTCCAGCGATCGGAATCCTTGGTGCGGCGTACTCGGAGCCTTCGAAGCGTAAAAATTGGGCATTTGCGTGTTTTAGTGCAGGAAACCCTGTGGGATTTGGGCTTGGAAGCATAATTATGGGAATATCAGCTAAAATATTTGACTGGCGTGCAGGCTTTTACTTCTTCACTATTCTCTGGGGAGTATTGGCGATTTTGTCGATTTGGATTGTGCCCAGTATCGAAGCTTTTGAGCCTGGGCCGTTCAGACAAAGGCTGACGGCAGGGCTGAAGAATTTTGATATCATTGGGACTGTTCTTACTATTGTTGGCGTTGGACTTTTTACGACGGCCCTGACGTATGTTGGCACACAGATCACTCTTGACGCATATGTACTGATGAATTATTTAGTCTAGGACCAGGAGATGGCTGGAAATCTGCTCATGTCATCGCAATGCTAATTGTTGGCTTCTTTCTCCTCGTCGGGTTTGTGTTCTGGGAAAAATATTGTCCAAATCCTTTAATGCCACTCCATATGTGGAAAGACAAGGGCTTTTCATTTGTAAGTCCTCTGAACTCCTATCACGTTGTCATTTCCAGTCCTAGAAGTTTAACATGGCCGCAGCTGATGCCAATTTCTATATTTGGAGTCATGTCGATGCTGTCATCTAACTTTTGGCTCGCTCTCTATTTACAAGAGGTTCATCACCGCTCAGCCTTGACGGTTGCCGTGGATCTCCTGCCGCAGGTCATTTCTGCCATCATCTCGAATGTTGTCGCCGCAAATATCCTTCATCGAGTCAATAATGGCTTCATCATGGCATTTGGTGCCGTCATGTATCTGGTGGCGAATCTACTTCTTGCTGTTCAAAACCCTCAAGCGACATATTGGGCATTTATTTTTCCATCTTTGCTGACCAACGTTATGGGCTTAGATTTGCAGTTTAATGTCACAAATGTGAGTCGTTGCGTCTTACTAATAATCTATCCTATTACTTATTACCATGTAGATGTATGTTATGCAGTCATTACCATCACATCAGCAATCTCTAGCCGGTGGCATATTCAATATGTTTATTCGCTTGGGGACAACTATTATTTTTGGAATGTCTACTGCGGTTTACAGCTCTGTTAAAGCTACAATGGATGGAGAGAGCGACCTATTTCAACCTTATAAGAGCGCATTCTATGTTTCATTGGGATTTGCTACTTTAGCTTGTTTGTTTGTTCCATTTCTGCGTATTGGGACTCAGGGAAATTCGCCGAAGGAGGAATAACTTGCGAAGATCATATGGCAATTCGAGACTATAACACAAGAACATAACGAGCTCCGGTTAGCAAACTGATACCTCGCCAAGGAGCCTAGAATTGCTCCGTACATACAGGCTAGATTAGGTATGAGGTGGCCACCTACTTATTTGGGATTGAAATAGACGCAGATACCGAATTAGGTTAATTAAATAAAAAGGCCAGATTGGATTTTCATTCATGAACAACCGTTGGAATAACCGATGAATGTTATTCATTAGATATCGAAGGCAGTTAGAATGAAATGCACTCATTGCTTTGACTATTTATTCTGAATATAGCACTTAATACGCCTATTGAAGGATAACTTAGTAGCACCAACTACGCTCAGCTTTGTGATGACGCCCATTTACAACCCATCCATTAAGTCGAGTACAAAAGCTATTAAAGCCGTCTCACCCTCCAAAGTCTGAGTAAAATGCGCCAAGTTTTAGCTTATCCCACTATTCATCACTCCTGTGTAGTGAAAAGAATGAACACCCATTCATGTCTGTCCTTGGATAGCTCGGTCTTCGGCGTTTCCGGATTCTAGGTTAATAAGCAAGAAATCGGCATCTAGGCTGGCAGCCCAATGATTTCACATTTTCACTTGCGTGGCTCCAGTGCGCGGCATAAAAAAGCGGCGAATGCGGCAACCCTACCCAATATTGCCTGGGAGAAATTAGAAATCATTCTGAGTAGCTCGACCCTAGCCTGGTCGCCCAATTGCATAGACGTAAGATTTGCCGGCAGACATTCCTTCAGCCTTAGAGCCGCTTATGGTGTGCTATGATGCTCTGGAATTATGAATACGTCATATTATGGATTTAAGAATTTGGCATGTATTTGAAAGCTTTATTATCAGTTAGAGCTGAAAATGCTCTGATGCAAGTTCTAGCCGGGTTATCAATAGCAAATATGTTACTTAGCCATTAACATCACTATCAATTTGATGTGAATACTACGCAGTTAAGCAATCGAGTTCACCAATATCTCAACATCTTAATAATTATACAATAAATAAACGCCATCATGGGTGTACCAGGAATTCAAGGTTGGCATCCTGGTGAAGTCGCCATGCAAACAAAATTGGGTTTTGCGGAAGCCGTTAGTTCTACATGGCAGCATATTGAAGACTCTATGCGGGAACAGCATCGCATTTTCCACACGTCAAACCTACCCTTTATTCCAGTCACTACTCTTGATGAAGAAGGGCGTCCCTGGGCATCGCTCGTCGCTGGCGCTACCGGAGAGATTGGATTCGTAGAGGGTCCTGATCTTAAGACTTTAATCGTTAACGCCAGGCTCTGGCCTGGGGAGCCACTGTTGGACACAGTCAAAGAATGGATCAATGGAAACAGTCAGCATCCTGCAGTGCCAGAAAGATATTTAACAGCAGGGCTGGGAATCGAATTTCCGACACGAAGGCGTAATAAGTTTGCCGGATTTATAGAGAATGTGAAACGTGTGACAGACGTGGATTACAAACTGGAGTTGCAAGTCAATCAAACCACTGGGTAAGTATCACTGATATACCTATTTTCATCTTAAAGCAAGGGCTGACTCTAATATGTCTGGCGGCAGAAATTGTCCAAAATACATCAATACCCGCACACTTATCCCTCATCCGGGAACTAAACCAGTTGTTGAATGTGAGAGGCGAAACATGTCACAATTCGAAAGACTTCCAAAAGAAATCATCGAGTTCATCACTAGTGCCGATACAGTGTTCATTGGATCAGTTTATATATCTGATCTCTCCACGGCTGCCAAATATCCTTCGCATGCCGGGATGAATGCGCGAGGCGGATTACCGGGGTTTATTCGTGTTAGTCCATCAGATGGGCGCTCAGTGGTACTTCCTGACTATTCAGGGAATAGGTTTATGTCCAGCTTGGGGAACGTTGAGTCAAGCAAACTGGTAGCGCTTACTATTGTTTCATTTACAACAGGCGATGTGCTGTACCTTACCGGAAGAGCAGATAATCTTGTCGGACCTGCCGCGCTTGCAGTAATGGCTAGACATGCAAGCATTACTGTGATGAAAACGACGGGTTTCATCTTTGTTCGGGATGCTCTTCCCGTACGGCAGCAACCAGGTACTGAAATTGAGCGCAGCCCATATAGCCCCAAGGTCAAATATCTAGTAGAAGAACCCGAAGCTCGATCAAGTGCCGTTGAAGGACACAAGTCTCGACTAACAAGCGCAATACGACTCTCGCATGACCTTGCTGTATTTAGGTTTGAAGTTGTTTCAAAACCTGGTGTCAGTCCTATTAAAATCCGGCCTGGACAAGCTATTGCTCTAGACTTCATGGACTGGATAGGGCCACCGGCATATCAGCACATGGCAAATTCTGCTCCAGGATCAATCAATGATGATCGGGTGCGAACCTGGACAGTTTCGAGTTGTCATGAGGGCCGCGATGTAACGTGGTTCGATTTAACAATGCGCGAGATGAAAGGAGGAGCGGTTACAGGGGCTTTATTCGATGTCCTAAGGAAGTACTCTTCAAGGCCTTGGGGAAAAGCTATAACAATCAAGGAAGATATTGTTTCGGAAGTTGTCGGTGTCACAGGCGACTTCTTCCTCGGAGAGGATAATGTCAACATGCTCTGGGTCGCTGGAGGCATCGGCATCACGCCTTTTCTTGCCATGTTCAACGCATTATCTGAACGTAGCACCAAGGCCAGTGGTGACGTAGTGCTTGCATTTTCAACACGAGAACCAGATTTGATGTTGAGGCTTGTCCAATCCTCTCTTCGCAACACGCCCTTGAAAGTCAAAGTCCGGATTGATATCTTCACCAGTCAGGAATATGTCAATATGGAAGGTATTGATCAAAAGAATGTGAAAGTTACAATACACAGAGGCCGGATTGGGTCGGATTATTGGTCAGAGGTGGCAAACGATAGAGATGTTTTAATATGTGGCCCAGGCGGCTTTGGCGATATGGCAATGGACGGCTTGCGAGCAGCTGGAGTGCCAAACGATAAAATTTCACGAGAAGGGTTTTATTGATATAGCGAGTGAGTTGCAACAAGGTTAATGGGGTACATACGGCACTGTGGATTATTGGATGACACTTAGCTAGACCAGAATGAATATTATGGAATGCTGAGCTTATGACAAAGGGAACTTATTCCCAATTGTAAAATTGGAACCATAGACACAAGCTATGGATAAACTATAATGATTAAACACCCTAAAGAAGAAACATCAACCTAAAGTGAAACTTGATACGAGACTAGGGCTTTGTAGTGCTAAACAGTCGATGTTTAAAAGGCATACTTTGGGGAGATCACTACGATATCGGTCATATATAAGCGAGATACGCGAGATACACGAATACTAAACCTCTGAACGCTCTCGGTAATGTCTTGTCCTTGATGGTATCGTTGGATGTCGTTTAAGTGTTGTTAGTTTAACATATTTACTGCCATATCCATGTATTCATTCATAATACAAACATTCCCCAACTTCTCCCAACCTATTGCCAAACGAACACCAGCAACGTGTACAAATTGTCCCCCCAGCCTTCAATGTTACATCGCTCTGATGTTTACTGTTGATTGTTAAGCCTTTGGTTAATAATCAACTGTGTTTCTAAGCAGATTATACTTCGTACATCTATTGCTATTGAACTCCGTAGGAGTGTAAGGAATAGATCTCCGCGGAAGTAAAATCGCAGGTTACTTTGTGCATAAGCTCATATATTTCCCGCTGATAAAAGGTGGTTCAGAGGGTTTGCAAAAGATAACCATATAGACAAAACAGCAACTAAGATATGTTTAATAAGTCCACAAGCTTCAGTTTTCTCAAAGGCTAACCTAAGTAACACACGGAGTTTCAAAATGTCTTTCAGCACGAATCCGACATTGAAACTATGGTACTCTCCCGGAGCTTGCTCCTTTGCCGCACACGTTATGCTACTTGAAGCCGGGCTCCAACCTGAGTTGATCTCCGTTCAAATTGGACATATGACGGAAGAGTTTGTTCATATGAATCCAAAACGAAGAGTCCCAGTGTTAGCCATTGATGACCAAATCATTACTGAAATGCCGGCTATTCTTACAGCAATCTCAGCATTAAATCCTGATCTAAAGCTGCTCGGACAGAGTACGATTGAGTTAGTTCGGGCATATGAGTGGTTAAACTGGCTTTCTGGCACGCTTCATGGGCAAGGATATGGGGGACTCTGGAGGCCTGAGAGATACTTGAACGATAAAGTGATATACGCCGCGGTTCAAGAAAAAGCCGTTCAGAATATCAAAGACTGTTACTCCCTTATAGATGACAAGCTCAAGGAGTCTCAAGCCCCATATGCAGTGGGGGAATCTTTTACGGGCGTGGATGCTTTTCTTTTGGTATTCTACCTTTGGGGCATTAGGATCAAGATCGATATGGATGGGGAATATCCATCGTATGCAGTATTGGCTCATAAACTTCTGCAAAGGCAATCGGTTATTGATGCACAAAAGGTTCATGTAAGTATGTTGAAGGGGAGCATGTGAAGAGAATAGATGGAATCTATATGTTCATTTCTATCTAATTTTGATATAGAAGCTGAATTTTCGTCGAGTAAAGATATGAGTACTATTGTGTTAAAAACCACCGCAATTGCCGTTAAGCTCTACGTCTTGTATTTATACAGGGATAAAAGTAGGTATAGACCTTGCCATGAAGAAATATGTTCCGTAGCTTTCTCTAGCTTAACAAGAGCTATGCGTGGATACTATCGGATAAAACTTGTATTTATTAGTTCCCTGAACGTTCATGATTACAACTCGCTTTTATTGCAAAAAGATCTTGTAATTGGCGGAAAGTCACTCATATTTAGCTATACGTCAATTTTGAAGCAATGTATAATGGCAATTTAACTGTCATATTGCTGGCAATAATTGTTAAACACAGTGACGGAACAAGCGATATAAAGGGAATCTATCTTTGGCAACTTCATGCTCACAAGTTTCTCAAAGGGTATTGCCACAAGACGCCCATGATAATATGCTAAACAAAGCTAGAGGCTTCCTTCAACCATTGTGTCACAAACTAAGAGCGGCAAAGAAGCTAAATAACTGGTTAAGATCTGCTTATTAGTTCTCCATTGGCTTGGCTTCGCTGCTAATATGGACTAGCATGAAGCATGACTCTAGCAATGATGAAGGCTTTGTCACGTTTGATTTACGGGATGGTGCTTTAAGGCCACCTGCAAACTCACCCATATTTTTAAAGGTGTGGCATTATCGCCTACTGTACCTTTGATTGCTGTATCGACACAATTTTACTACTGCCTGGGAAGACCAACTGACGCACGGGTAGTTTGGTATTTTGTCACGCAAGTGACTTGCCCTTAATGACGATGTAGCGAGCCAGTATGCCCAAGTATCTCTTCACCGAGCTTGGTTGTAGAGACTCTTCGAGCTATATTACTCCAGTTCAGCACAACAGAATTTAGGAGATGCTTATGTTTCGATGCTTTGTAAATCATTGATCCCGGTATGCTAAAACACATGCAGTGGCTTAAGAACGAGGAGGGATTCGGAGCCAAAAGCTAAGGGCCGAAACTTCATGTTGTCTTGAATGCCGCGCAGAGGGAGCTATTGAGTTCTAACGAAATTCGTTCTCACCTGTCATGGCAGATTACAAATTCGCAAACTGCTAGCAGGCAAGCCAACAGGTACAACTTCAAGAGACATACCAGAAGAACTTTGAACGGGAAGAGGGCGAGATGAGACTCCATGAGGCATACGTTGCCGAGAAATTGGTGAGCTTCCTCGAGACGATCTTGAGAAGCTTTGCAGTGCACATGGATCTTTTCTAGATACTTACTCATAGAAATTGCCTTCCAATAGGCATAGTGACGAATTCTATCATAATGTGAACAGAGTCTGCTTTGGACCAAGTAAATTCTTGGAGAGTGATGGGAAGGAAGCGGTAGTGTTTAACTTATTCTAAATGCTGAATACGGGACGACGACGAGACAGATTCAAGAGAGGGCTGCATTTCTAGAGGCTAGACTAGGAAAGCAGTATTCTTCTGGACCAGACGGCAAAGTTTCACGCAGTTAAAGTTATAGTGTTGTGAGAAAGTCCGCATTGGTATCCATTCTCTAACTAGGAGCTCTGTCGTGATTCCTAGCTTCTTCATCAACAAGAAAAAGCAGGAAGTCACGGTTGCTATCTGTAAGGCGAGTCGTTGACCAGCATCATATATGAGGCCATAGAAGAGCCAAGAATCACCATTTTAAGGAAGCGATAGTGAGCATTAAAAACCGGTTGCTGTTAACGGGACGAGGGCACGAGTACTTCCATACGGCTGGCTGCGCACTGTCTACGGCCCTATTATATATTAACTTTTTCTCAGCACCTAAACTCAAACGAACTGTGGCGTAAGCTGAAATATATCAAGTTCTTATATAATGTGTGCAGACTATTCAGAGTGCAGATATATTTGAAGTTACATCATTTAGGCATAAGCATTAGGAGATTCTAGTAACAGCTAAGGCTTAAGTGATGTGTATATAAACCCTGTTTCCTCTACGTTTAGCACCGTTGACATCCTTCTTCATTAAATTCCATCAAGCAGCCAAATTCACAGCTCTTTAAACTCGACTCTTGCGAAATTACTTCAAATAGTCAAGATGCCGTCAGGAAGCTGCTGGTGCGGAAATCTTAAATATGAGTTTGCTGGAGACGCTTCACCTGTGGTAGGTTAACAATGATTAAGAGAAGAAACCTACTAAACCCTCTATACTAAACATAATATAGATCCTGTGCCACTGCCTATCCTGCCAAAAAATCTGCGGCACGACCAATACAGCCAACATTCCCGTCCCGCAAGATAAGCTCACAGTGACTTCTGGATCCCCAAAGTCTCACTCACAAAAGCACGAAAGTGGGATGATTTTGACTATATTCTTCTGTGGCGACTGTGGGAGCGTCATCTATAAGCAGGCTGATGCAGCGATGTTCACAGGCGTCTCTCTGGTTCAATCGGGAACGTTGGATGGTCCCGCCAAAAACAAAATAAGCCAACCTGCATCAGAATTGAACGTGAAATTGAGGGCGCCTTGGCTTTCAGAAATCAGTGCGGCTGCTCAAAAGCAGGAATTTGAATAAATATGTAGCAAACATGTGTATGAGATTCAGTCAATAGTACAGAGTACGTCAGAATGTTAGTATTTAGCTGTCAAGTTCAAATTATGAAGTGTATCCAAATAACACATATCAATTAGTTGAAGCTGACATGCATAAGCTTAAGGTGCCTCGGAAAGCTAACGCATTTAGGCTTCGTTTCATTCTATGCTCCGCCGACAGCTTATCGAACGATGTTACCAACTCTTTGATCTTTCATTCGTTGGGCACTATTTGTAAAGTTCAACAAAAGTATATGTGCTTCTGCTCAATGTAAGACTGGTAGACCTATTGAGCCGATTACTGTGCCAATATCCATAGTTTATTAGCAATTGCTAATCAGATTACTTAATTCTTAAGCATTTAACTCATGGAATGTGACTGTTAGTCGTTGTCATATAATCGTATTTCCTATTTCCATGGTGCTCCGCATCTCCACTCAGAACAGCTAGAATAGCAGCAAGAGAGCCGAATCTCGAGAAGGTGCCTATAGTGATATACATATCTTATATTTACATGTAAAGAGTAATACAAGTTGTGCAAGCGAAGAATAGCTCCGCATTGATTTGCTCAAGTAGGCAGTCTTTTAGCTACTCGATCGTTCGTTCACATGGTAGCTCGTCCTTACCAGTCATATTTCCACAGCGGGGTAGAGCCCCATCAACACCTTTCCTTGATTAGTAAATGATAAACTGCTTGGTCTCAACAGGCAATTAGGTAAACGAGTGCTCAAGTTCTCTCGGATGTTGGCCGTTGTGCTCAAAGTCTTTTCCTTTCTCTATTCAAATGGTTATGTGGAAGAATGCTATCTGGTCCTCATATCCTGCTATGTCTATTAGCTCATTCCAGCCTTCCGGGCCATTTGGGTCCTTGAATGAATACCTCAAAGCTAGAGAGTCGCTTGTAAGCGCTGAAAAAGCACATGGATATGAAGGCCTGGTCCAGAGGACGCCTCTAGAATTGTTAGCTGAAGAGACTGTCCGGAGCCTCAAAAAATGGGAGCATAAGAACGTTTACGGCATCAAAAGCGATGGCTCCGGACATGAGGCTGGTCATCGTTTTTTTCATGGCTTAGATCTCGTTCCAAACAGCAAGCTGTTCGACATTGCTGTTAAAGCCCCCAAAGGGTGTCTTTTGCATTGTCACTTTGACTGCCTCCTGCCTCCAGAAACTGCCCTCAGTGATGCCAGGGGGCAACCAAATCTCTACATTAAGGCTGATGTGCCTTTGATCTCTGAAGGACTCTTTGCCTTTGCATTACCTCAATTTGATGTCTTTAACCAAGATATACCGCTCGTTGAGACCACCAACTTATTTGCCAAAACCTATGTCGCCGGATCTTGGATGCGATACTCTGATTTCTTGGCCCTATTTCCGGGCGGAGCGGAGAAAGCGGAAGCGTGGCTCTCTAAGCGGATGGTCTTGCAGCCTGATGATTCATATCACCCCAAGCAGACAGTGGACGGGTATGCATAATTTAGATGAGAAATTAAGCAATGAAGAAAAAAAAAACTGACTGTGTTAGCATCTGGAATCAATTTATTCGGTCAGTAACGGTCATCCGATCAATGCTTTGTTATGAAACTGCGTACAGAGAACATTTTCGACGAGTGCTTTGGAAGTTTGCCCAAGACGGTATAATGTATGCTGAGATTCGTGTGGCTCTCAATTATGGGTTTGCCATCAAATCCGACGACGGTAACAAGGAACTGAGGCAAAAGGAAGTTTTAGAGATTTTCCAACAAGTACTACAAGAAGAAATCCCGAAGATTCACGCTGCAGGACATTTATTTTATGGCGTTAAGATTATTTACGCATGCATGAGGTCTTCGCCTAAGGAAGGCATGCTGTGGTGTATGAATAACTGCATCGAGATGAAGCAGCTGTTTCCGAACTTAATCTGTGGTGAGACTTTTTGTTGTCATCCTCAAAGTAAATCTGATATCTAACATTATGTCTAGCTTTTGATATGCAGGGCCAGGAAGATACAGGATACCCACTCTCTTATTGGGTTCCTGACCTCCTGGCAATGCGTGCGAAAATTACCGCTCTTAATATCGATCTACCTTTCATATTCCACGCCGGCGAAACACTTGATCACGGAGGAGAAACTGATTCAAATCTGTTTGATGCCATTCTTTTAGATACTAAACGCATCGGACACGGCTTCAGCCTTACCAAGCACCCTCTTCTGATGCAGATCTGCAAAGAGAGACAGATCGCCATCGAGACCTGTCCTATATCCAATGAAGTCTTGGGATTAATCTCAACAACAAAATCCCATCATCTGCCAGTTCTCCTGGCCAACTGTGTCCCATGTACTATTAATAGTGACGATCCCGGGTCATGGAAGTGAGTTTACTTATATGAGTGACCAAAGAACGAATACTGACGTGCGCAGGGCGAGCATGCTTTCTCACGATTTTCATCAAGCAATGATGGGGAGTGAAAACATGTCGCTTCTAGGTTGGAGAACTCTTGCCGAGTGGAGCATTAAACATAGTTGTGTAGATGAACCGTTGAAGAAGCAGATGCTGAGCGATTATGAAGATAAATGGACCAAGTTTTGTCAATGGATCGTTAGCGTTTATGGCAAGAATTAGATTTCAAGCAGCTTAAAACAAGGGAGATTGGTGTAAGGAGTTCAACATTACGAGAGTAGTCAATTCTCAACGGAGTGCTCGATGATATAAGGGTGGGATAAGTTACCTTTCTTGGTATTTCAACATTTTTTTTACTAGATGAGTGCTTCCACTCAACATTGGGCAGCATGATACTCAAATACTTAGATAAATAGTCTATCATACATCTTGTCTATAGCGGCCAAAGTATGTTCAGGGGCCTCGTACTACTTTGATATGCCATCACTCAATACAGGACAGGAGAGGCCAACTAGGCTAACAACGCGTATGATACCTCCAGGCTGCCACCCTCAGCCTCACTAATTTCCAATACAGCTTTTTCGGCATAAGAGACTTGCTCTTATGTTATGCTAGTAGCTCATCCAATACAGACCAACTCATCTCGAAATACAAGATTTACGTTAATCCCAATCAAGTTTAAACATGAGTGCACTAGTCATAAGATTCAAGCTACTATCATGAATTTCCTCTCAAAATCGACAATCGCAAAGATATCACCTTTCTAAGCAACCCCTAAGTATAACTAACACAGTAAGCTTCTGAGAGATTTAGCACCTACCTGTCGGGTGACTCAGAAGTCATAATAGATTGATCCTTAAAACAGTTAGCTTTCCGATAGAGCCGCAACTAATTATAACTAGTCCGTCATTTACTTATACAGTGCGAGGCTCAAGTTCATAGTACATGAAGTCTTAAGACGGCCTCTTATTATCAAGAGCCTAAACTAGACCTTTCGAGGGGTATCAATTAATAACGAAAGAGGGTAATTATCTAAGAGCCGGGGTGGGCAAAATCTCACTCTTGATTTTTGCTTTTGTAGTTTTGATGACTCTCTCGTTCTCAGTATGGACCATTAATCGCGATGATCTACAAAATATATGGCCTGATCAAAGAACTACACTCCTCGGTTATAGTTAGTACTCTATAGACAAGCAACAATTGAATCCTTCATATATTCTATAGAGACAAGGCTATATATCTGGCTTTGAATTCCTTGTACTTCCTCTATCAACATATAATATGTATTGACAAGAATCGGCATTATTTATTCTATCCGTGAAGAGAATAATCACGTGACTATTCAGCTGACGGAATAATGTCCAAGTACCTAATCTTAACTTGGAATATTCCGTAGACGCACTAAAATGTGACGATGCCTCAATAGATCCTTACTGCCAATGTGCAGTCGTCTAGTGTGAGGCCCAAAGTGTGCCTGGGTGGAGTTTTGATTCTTACACCTAACATTATCTGGATAAATATGAACCCATTCAGGGCATCGTCTGGGTTAGGCGCAGAATGGTTCTCTGTTGGTCTCACCTCGTCGTTCCCAAATCTAGGGTTCGATGATGACAACTTATCAAAATATCGAATATGCAGTGCAGCTCGTCAGCCAGGATGCAAAGTTTTCCTGGTGCCCAAAACAGATAGTTTGCAAAGGACAGAAATATTGCTTGAGGAAGAAGAAGCTCTCATATCTTCTGACCTAAAAGGGTTGACTGATCAAGTCGTCGTATTTCAATACAAAGGAAAATTTCATGCCGTTGATCATGTAAGTTGAGAAAAGTTATTTTATAAATTTGACAGTTGGAAAAGTCAATAACATCCAGACTCTATAAGGAATGTCCTCATTCATCATATCCCCTCTCGCAGGGTATTCCATTTGACATCGAAGACTTTGGTGTTGTTCTGAGTGCCGGGGTGACTTGTCCAAAGCATGGATGGTCTTTTGATGTTTTTACTGGAATTTCAGACCGTGGAAACTATAAACTTGGTATTTGGGAAGTTGAGTTGCGCGAAGTTAAAAGCACGACATCTTGTGAATCAAGTAACGGCATAGATGATATTCCCGATTCCGCAGTCAAAGAGGTATGGGTCAGAAGAAAACGGCGAATGGGATAGAGTTGCTTGTTGATTCTTTTGTTACTCTTCATTTATACGCATTATCCCTCAACGATAAATGTAAAAACTGCATGACTTTTACTACAAGCATGAGTGCTGAGCATTGCCAGGATATCCTCGACTTGCCCATCTTATAACACCCGTACTTGTACGACGTAGTGTAGGTGAAATTATACTTAGTTACAAATATTATAACGAGGATACATATGCCTTCCAACCATCGATCTTTGAATTATATCAATAGCTATCGTATTGTATACGCATTATTTATATAAAGTAAAGCTTTCGATGCGTAAATTTGGTGTATAATCCAGTGACACATTTAAGACAGTACGTAAGTTCTTCCTAGCATCTAAACATGTCACTAAAAGTACAGAGCTGTTGCGCTACACAGAGGTACAATAATGTAGATCCTCTTCACTCATTTTATCATATACCGCCCGTTGTTATTCTTCATGCTGTGTACCAGTCTCCACCTGTGCTCTAGAAAAAGATAGACATGCCTCCATCCACGATGAAATTGGCTCCATTGATGTAGCTAGAGAGCCCACTGGCAAGAAAGATCACGGTATTGGCTATCTCTTCTGGAGCACCTGTCCGGCCAAGCGGGATCGCATCAAGTAGACTTTTATAGAAGGGGTAGTTGTCTCTCTTTACAATCTGGTAACTGCTCCACTGAACCGTGCCGTCAGGCAGTGTAATATTGGGATTCTCGATGGATCCTGGTGCGATAGAATTAATTCGGATGCCTACAGCACCAAGCTTGCGGGAGTAGTCTTTAGCCAAGACTGCCTGCGCTCTCTTAAAAGTTGAGTAAGGCGAACCAGCAATGGGATGTCTTGCCTCAAAACCTGCCATAGAGCTGATTACCACAATAGATGCATTCTCTGATGACTTGGCTCGCGTTTCGAGAAATGGCGTTGATGCATCAATTAGAGCAACTAGGCCCATAATGTCGGCACGAAAGCTATTCTCCCAACCTTCGCTAGTAGCTTCTGCAATGATAGGAGATGCTATATCATAAGAATTTAGTAAGGGGTCATTTTGTGCATATGGAATCTATATGTACTCTGCCTTACCATTAGCAATAACAGAGTCGATTCGGCCAAACTCTTCCGCCGCGCGATTCACCCAAGCTTTGATATCTTCCGGCTTGCTGATATCAACAGCTGTGCCAACAGCCCGTGCACTATTTGCAGCACCTTTAAAAAGGGAGAACTCATCCCCACGAATGGTTCGAGCACAAAAGGAGACATTGGCTCCTTCAGCTAAGAAGGCCTCTACAATAGCTCTGCCGATACCCTTTGAGCCGCCTAAGAAGAATTAATGGATATAAGCGTGGCAGAACATCGAAGGACGCGTTACCCGTAACTAAAACATGCTTGTGGGAAAAATTGCTAGAAAAAGAAGACATTGTAGTTGATCTAGTATTAAAGCAGCTAACAGTGAAATATAACGGCCAATGATGTATGAAATATCGTTGTAGTTGGCCTATTTCAAAAAGGATTCGTGTATCAATAAAGAGATACGGATACTCTTATATATACAGTTCACATAGCACAAAGATTCTATACAATGACACAATATTCTCAGAGTATTCCTAAGCATTTCCATCAAACATTTATTTATGTCTGATTCTTCCATTTATCGCCGGCTCGCTTAGCACTGGCGAATAGATTTGGTCGGGCTTTAGCAGTTTTGCAGCATTAATTTGTCTGCTTCTCGGATCAAAGAAAATGATGGCCACACCGAACACCGATGGATCATACAATAGTTTGCGCGGCATTTGGACTTCATTTATATTACAAGAGCACTGAGAAATAATAAATTTCCTTGTTCATATCTCTATTTAAATTCCAAGGTTTTCATAACGGCGTTTCCAGGGCAGCCGTGCAATATGATTACATTTATGTAGGACGACGGTATTCCATACTGTGCAAAGATACTAGGAGAGTTGTTAGACTAATTTTGTCAACGCATCAGCATTCAGTCCTCATGATCAGTGAATCTCACTCAATCCTCAATGTGGCTATCGGAGATAATTGAATGTAACCCCTATATGGGATGAGATACCTATCATCAGTTGTGGAGCTAAGGTCTTAAAGATACGGTCGAGAACAAATCCCGCCTTCCGTTAACATGGATTAACGGAGTACAAGGATAAGGATTGATAATCGGCTAAACCAATATTGGTGACCGCGCGGACAGGCGTTTTGGGTAAAACAATGGCCACACTAAATGCCCTTTCCCCCTAATCATGCTACTCCGTAATAGTCTTTTGAGTAAGGCGAACTGAGTGTGGCCCTTCATACAATAGCTATTCCACAAATCGCCATCATTTTCGTCTCGTGCTTCTGATGAGATGAGCCCCCCGTCTTCTGGAACATGCTGGACTTGTCGGATTCGAAAGAAGCGTTGCGACCGAAAACAACCATCATGCAGTGCCTGCTGCTCACTTGACATAACGTGCTATGATGGCAGCACTCGTCCAAGCTGGATGGACAATGGTCGCAAAAGAGATGAATTTGCAAATCGAATCAAAGCCCAAGTCAAAGAAAAGGCAGAATCTCGTCGAGAGAGGAGCTATGTGAAGGTACTATCTCTTCAGAAACATAATGCTTCGAAAAATGACTTCGGTGTAGCCAGTGGGTCAGCCGTACCAGATACAGCCAAACCAGCTATCCAATTGCAAAAGAAGAATCTTACAGAACTGTCTCACCATGAACCTTCAAAATACAGTATAACATCGCTTGGAGCCATTCAACCAGATAAGAATTATACTGGTCTTACATTGCTCGATATTGGAAATGACATAGATATTGATCTCGAAATCAACTTTCTGGACTATGCTTTCCCCTTTCTTTTCCCGTTCTATCGTCCTTCAATCTTCGAGGGAGGGCGGGGCTGGTTGCTGGCAACATTGAGAAATAGCATGCCTTTATTCCATACAGCTATGGGTTTTAGCACATACTTCTTCACGTTGATCATGACAGATATAGCAAATGGTGAGCATGAGAGGTGCAAAAGTACAATTGAGGATAAGCTTACCTCGCATGTTGATACCGCTATTAAGGCCATGCGAAAAGGAATAGAAAATTTAGGTTCTTGCAAAACGAGCACGTCAATTTTTGAAAGAGCACACCTTATGGAAGGCATTATACAACTGCTAGTGTTTGAGACAAACATTGCGGCAACTACGGAATGGGGGATTCACATTACCGCCGCGATATCAATATTTAAGGAGATGCTGGAACTGTTTGGAACTAGAGATGGAAAAGCTGATCTAAGTTCAGTACTTATGATGATGGAAAGACCAGGTTGGATAACGTCGCCATCAAACCACAGGATTTGGAACACTGATCAGGGAGCTTTCCGTTTTCATATCGCCGTGCTTATATACGCCGATGTAATCTCTGCGACTACTTTTGGAGAAGCTCCGCAATTATATGAATACTACCCGCTCTTGATCGAAGATGGAACGGAGACTGAGAGTTCCAATCTGCGCTTAGCTTTGGATAGCTTTGTTGGTTGTCAGAGCTGGGTTATATGTTTAATAGCTGATACTGCTGCTTTGGGGAGACGCAAGAAGCAAAGACAAGTATCTAATGACGAGCTGCTATCTGAAGGCAGCATAATTTCCCAAAAGCTTCAAGAAGGTATAGCCAATCTCGGTGCTGATTTAAACCGGCCGAGGGACACTCCAACCTATTTCCAAGCTTATTGCAATCCTGAAGCTAAATCTCTGACCGGGGATACCGTCTCGTACAGCTTAGTATGGGCGTATGCAGCAACCCTTTATCTCTTTGTTACTACTTCTGGATGGCAAGAACAAGACCAAACTGTTCGTGAAAATGTCTCATTTACTCTACAGCTTCTGCAACAAATCTCTTCACCAGCAATTTTACGCAGCCTCTCCTGGCCATTTTGTATTGCAGGCTGCCTTGCTGTCGCAGATCAAGAGGCAAGTTTTCGATCGATTGCCTCTAGAATGGGCCCTTTGTCAGCATTCGGTACATTGCATGAAGCACTGAGGATTATGGAGCGGGTATGGTGTATGCGTGGAGAGATAGATGAGGGAAGCTGGGACTTTGCTTGTTGTTTTGGTATACTCGGCTCAAAGTATCTTCTTATTTAATGAAAAATGCCTGCTCGGTGTTTATCTCGTCTTTAGCTAACTTGCCTCACGTTCTATTCGTAGTCTGCTACCTTGTGGCTATCTATATCATCCTTAATGACCCTTCCAAGCTCCAACAATATCTGCCAGCTTTGTAGTCTTAACTTCGGGAAATTTTGCATTGAGGCTCTTCTCTTCTGGCACTTCAAACCTTCCATCAATTACCCAGGAACTAAAAAGAGAGAGAAGCCCTTGGAACACCGGCTTCGGGAAATGCTGATAGTATTCAGGGTGAGAGGGCAGCTCTGTGATTTCGCCTTTTTTGAGCTTATCGATAGAATCATACACGACGTTGAACTTGGTACCTAGAACATAGTTAGTATTCTTCATAATCACTTGTGAAGAAAATTGACTTACCTCTAGCTTGTTCTGCAAGCTTAACCAGTTCATTAAACGTCGATCGTTCTCCGTAGCAGTAGGTGTCTTCCTCCCACTTTGGCAAGCCTAATGCTTTTACAACAAACCTAGCCACATCAACCGTATATGTAAATACAACGGTATCATCCCCTGTTCCAGGTAAGGCAGCTGCCTTGTTCAGTATGTCTACTATAAAGATTAGTGGTTTTAGGTTAGTCTTTACGTGCGACATTCCATAATAATCCATGAAATAGCCGTTGTTGACTCGAGTCCATTCCAAGCCAAGCCTGCGTAGTTCTGATACAGCACCTTCTCGAAATCCATAGGCGGGTGATCTATATTCGACCAGTTAATACACTCACGAAGACCAAAAACAACGGTGATAACATACTCCTCAGGATGGACGGGACCCCATTCACTAACAATAAAGCGTTTGACAGTGCCGGATTGCCCGGCTGCCTTGATCAAATTGATTTGCGCTACAGCAGCAGTCTCATCCATCACATGGATTGTAGAAATGATAACCTCAACATTCTTGCTGGTGAGCTTCTGTGCGGTATCTTCTATATTTTTATAATCAACTGTAATGATAGGCGCACTCTCGTCATTTTTCTCTGGGACCTTGAATTTTTATTTTAGCTCTTATCCTGATCCTTCAATTTTGATGGGTTTTTGCACAACCTACATTGCGAGCCAAGACAACCACATCGTAAATAGGTGATGCTTTCAGCTCATCCACGAGAGTGCGGCCGAAACTACCGGTGCCACCAGCGACTGCAATGACTTTCGACATGATAGAGGAGGCTGTTTATGTTGATATTGAACTTGCTTTGGTGTATTGGTGATTGATTGAGAAAGGCGATGCGACTTGGTGGGAAGCTGTTGCGTTTAAATAGTATTGAAAAGGACATGGCTATTAATACTTTTGCGTTATACCTCGTATTGATTTCTAATCTTTGTCAATATTTAATTGCATGATTCTTTTATCCATGGTAATCATATGGTGAAGCTGATGATAGGTTCACCGCGCGGTGGCCCAAATAGGGTAAAGGCGATGCATTTGGAGACCCCATTGCCGTATGCTTTTCATCTCTTTCAAGCCATTAGGACAGGGGCTTAGTATTGACTTTAATCTAAACCAATCATTTCCCTCTAGTTTCGGTGACATCTTTGATTGAGTACAGCGATCTTACCGCCATTTCGGTGTTACTATCTGGTCCGCTATAACATATTGATCCTTTTGCAAATAGGTAATGTCATGATAATTGCTACAATTGCGATTCTTAATTTTTGCCCTGTTGGAGTGACCATATGACAATCCGTCACATTATATGCTGAATAAACTTAATAACCTAAGGAAAAAGAGAGAAATTGAGAATGAATCTGGAATGAAATGGGGCGATCGGAGGGAGAGACCGAGAAGCGAGCGAGTGAAAACAGGAATCCCCCTATTACTCGCTGTTATAAGCGTTCTCCTATCGTAATTTAGAATAAACTTCTTTCCAGTCTTTATTTAATTCGTCTTCGTATATCTTAAATATGTCATTTGATTGCTGAAGGGTGTGAAGGGGATCCTTGAGCTTGTCCTTCATCGCTTTAACGTCATTACGATCAAGAGTTTCGTTGGCCTTAAAATACTTGCGCTTCTCTACCTTATCATCATTTAGAAAACAGAATCTTGCGACACGCGTGTCTATAATGTCAGGGAATTCCTTCTGCATTGTTTTGACTGATTGAGGCCATCTGATGTATTTCTGACAGGCAAATCTGTACCCGATCTCTATGACGACCTTATCAAATGGAGAAAATGGCTGAGGCTTCTGTGTTTGCTGCTCTTTTTTGCTCTGGTCCGTTGGTATGGCTCTCTTCGTTATGACTTTGTTTGGTGGCTGGAAAACCTGCTCATCACCCCAGAATGGGGAGGCGATGACAATCGGATCTTTGCCTTTAGGTTCTATACACGCGCTTGTACTGTGGCGCGGTTGGTCGTATTGGATATTTACTCGCTTAAACGTTTCCTTTGCTAATTTGTTATGCCTTATTTCCCCCTTCAAGTTGCGCAATCCAATCGATACTGTGGGGATTCCCATAAAGGTAAACAAACCCAGTGCACCGCTCCGGAAGCCTGAGGCCATCATATAGTAGCCGTTATCGAATGACCACTTAAGGAAGTAAGCTTCAATATCTCTTGCGGTATCGCTGCCAACTTCTGGCTTTGGGATACGTTCCCAGTATTTCCCAATACCGGTCCCCCTTTCTGCGTCTTTAAGTTGAAGCCCACACGAGAAAATCTTCAGCTTGTTTTTATCCTGGCTAGGTAGCTTGTCTGCGAGCTTTCGGATCTCCTGGATGGCATATCCAGTGTCAAGCTCCGGATAGACGCCCATTGCCTCTGACGTACCGGTATCTCGATACAGGAAGAGGATTGCGGATTGGCCGGGCTTTATACCGGAGTCGTCCCATATTTGTTTGAATTTGGTTGGGAGTGTGTCCTTCAAGGTCTGGCTAAGCATAGCCATTCCTTCAATGACTAATTGGAAAAGATTTTGCTCTTTGGCCTTAGGAAGATTCAGCTCTTCAGAAATAAAACGAGTTGAATCACTCTCGCTGTATGTCATTAATTTATGCCTTTGTATGGTTTGCTTATTGGAATCTGTTCCAAAGTATCGCTCTCCGTCCAGGAAGCATTCAGCAAAATCTTCGGGTGGTGTATTTTTTTTAGGATTCAGCTTCTCGTACGTCCACGGAACGATGAAAATATGCTTTCCATTCTTTAACACAGATTTGGCTAGATAGTCCTCGAGATCCTTCGTTTTGCGATTGGAGTTGTAGAGAACAAGAGAGTAATTTCTTGATGGCAATTGCAACGCCGCTCGCAAATGATACATATCACCTCGGTGAGTAGCAGACATGAAAAAGATAGGATCGTCATTTTTAAAGACCCCGGGGACATAAAGGGATAGTGACGAGGGCATTTTATTGCTTATGTTTTGTCGAGGCTTGCTGTTGCGCGGCGAATGATCAAAGATCTCTTCAAGAGTGTTTTAGGTCTTGTGGTTTACTTTATTAGTTCATTCATCAGTTGCATAGATGATTTAATCATGTATTTATACCTTGGCTGTGCGAAGCTACTATCATCTTTTGGATGCCAGCTGCGGTATCAAGATCAGCTGTAGTAACAATACAAGCTGTGGTGACGATATCAGCTGTGGTATTAATATCAGCTGTAGTAATAATATCAGCTGGGATCATATCAGCTGGGATAATATCAGCTGTAATGACAGTCGTCATGCATCTCCGGGGTATTTGTTCAGCTTGCCACAGCCCAGCCAATCTCCCGTTTCGCATCCGGAATCCTGGCGAATTAAAAGCTAAAAGATTCGAAATCTGACTTGCGTTGGTCAGATACTCTTGTATCTCTATTTTCTTAGTTGCTATATAGATTCTTAACTGGATAACCTATGGGGTTATCATTGGAAATGTGCTTGACTGGGCCAAAGTTTGAGTTGGGAAGAACGTTGATGCAAATACCATCTCATATGCACCCATTTTTCTTGAAGGAAGCTGGCAATTATTGGCGAGGTTTTCCAGAACAGTCTAGTGTGCCTGTTAATATGTATGGCCATCATTGTTAAAGCCACTTCAAACAGAGGCATACGCCAGCCAAATCTGGCGACAATAGTAGTGTATTCTTGCCTATTTGTAGTAACTATTCCACAAGCACATCATGTTTACTGGTATAACTCAAAACTAAATTTATCTCATTATGAGATTTTGGTATAAGTAATTGTACTATATATCAGTATTTAAATACATGTACTAACTAGAAGTATATGAATAAGTTATTATTTTATTATATATATATATATAGCAAGTTGACTTGAGATATCTACGTTCTTTTGTGAGACCATAGAGGGATATTACACGAAGCTTGCCTTAACAGTTCTGAAGAGGTACTATGTAATCTAGACGGCCAATGGTATACATGACTTGCACTTCTCCGGCACTCTTCATAGCCACTCCTTCCTATATCTTTTTAATCAAAGCGGAAGGATGCGATCATCCCATGTTTCTGCCGAGCCATAACTCTCCAGATTCCTCAGCCAGTCATCGTCTTCTTCACAATCGTACAGAGATGTACTACTGGTTGGGCCTATATATTACTCATCTTCCAATCCTATGATGGAGGTACTAATATAAGAATACGCATGCATAAGCCGCAGAAAAGGCAGAGTTAGATCCAGCAGCGGCAAAGAAATTGCTAGTGGATGATATTAGCAGAGCGAGGTAGATAAAGAGGTGAATGAGGCAACATATATGGCCGTCACATCCGTACCAACCTTCATAATTAATATTAGATATCAGATGAAAGAGGCACAAAGCATAACGAAATTTGTCAAGCAATTGACTCGGGTGAAAGATGCGGAATGGCTGTAGATTAAGGAAGCCAACGAATTGCTGAATAGTATCGCCAGTAGTGATTATCTAGAATATGAAGCTTCACAAAGAAACCGTTTTTTTGTGCTAGTTATCCAGTATCGACAATCCTAAATCTATTAATAACACCAAGAATTAACAATGAATTTCTCATGATATTTTTAACGACCCTTGCGTTTAGATAATAGAAGCTTCAAAGTCCAATTTATCCAAGTTCAAGCTTCAAAAGTCGTGTCTTGGTTGGTAGTTAAAATTGGAATTCATCCAGATTACGCAGACGCGGTAGGTTAAATAGTATATTAACACAAACTCATAGACATAAAGTATTGCCTTGCTACAATCATGCCCAGCTGGCAGCTTGTTCACTACTGACACATATACGTACTTGAAACGTTTATTGCACCTTCATGCATAATTTACATACATGAAAAGTTTATCCTTTGATAGCTAAGAAATATTTAATTTGTTAATATCGAAGAGAAAATCTCTGAAATGAACAAGTAGGCAGGGCTCACCATGAATTTTCTAACAAGATTCGCTTATAGACGGGCGCTCATCCCCACATGTCCGCTCCAGTCCGCTCGAGCCCGCTTAAGTCCGCTCCAGTCCGCCTCAATAAGACAAATCGTAAGTCTATAGAATGAACGTATTACACTATGAAAGAAAGATCTTCTTAAAGCTGTGGATACTGTATTGAAAATTCTATTTATGTTGAGTCACACCGAAGCTGATAAATGCAATGATTGAATAATGGGTAGAAGGAAATGTCGTCATGTGGCTGGAGTGTTGAGATATAAAGTGCAAAAGTTTCCTTCTTTTGTTGGGATATCATATTAATTTCAGAACTTCAAGCATCAAAAATCAATAAGAATCAAAGATTCCAGTACGAATTAATACATATTAACTATGGCTCCTCAAACCTGGCTCATCACCGGCGCTTCATCTGGCCTCGGCCTACATCTCGCTATTATTGCTGCGAAGCAAGGCAACAAGGTTATTGCCACGACGCGCTCTCCTAAGAATGCCCAGAATCTCCAACATGAGAATATTAGTGTCTCTCATCTTGACCAGAACGAACCCCTGGATAAGATAAAGGCCGATGTTGAGTCCATTCTCAGCACGCATGGTTCTGTCGACATTGTTGTCAACTGTGCAGCTTACGTTCACACCGGTATTCTAGAGGATCTCACACCAGAGGACACATATCAACAATTTCAAACAAATGTTTTTGGCGCTCTTAACGTCTACCGCGCTATTCTTCCTCATTTGAGAGGCAAGAGATCTGGAACTCTGGTGACTATTGGATCCATGGCCGCATGGTTTGCTCATCCAGCAGCAAGCATATACAATGCCTCCAAGGCGGCTCTGCGACTCCTCAGCTTTGGACTCGCCTATGAAGTTGAGCCTCTGGGTATCAAACACCTGCTGGTGGAGCCTGGTCGATTCCGTACAGAATTATTGAAGCAAGATGGCAACTTTAGGACGTCTAATGGAAGCCAAGGCATCGCTGATTACAGAGAAATAAGCGAGTTGGTTAAAAGAAACGTTGCGTCTGAGAGCAACAGGCAGCCTGGAGACCCTGTTAAGGGTGCCCAAGTTATCTATGATGTGGTCACTTCCAGCGGCGCGGCCAAAGGCAAAGCAATGCCTACATTCCTGCCTTTGGGGCCTGATGCTGTTGAGGAAATCACTCTGGCAGCACAGTCTGCAATTGATGTCTGTCGGGAATGGAAAGATATTGCTAGCTCAACTGACTTTGCATGAGAAATCACGGAAGACAATGTAACCTGGGAAGAAATGAAATGATTGATAACGTGGTGGCTCAGCTATATCATATGTACCTACTTAGCTGTAGTCTTGCTCTAGGCGAACATATGTGACCTACCATGATAATAAGTCTTCTCTAATCGTCGTGAGCATCATTCTCCGCAAGTTTTAACATTCTCCTTGCCACCTGGAGCCTCATGATTGCTTCCCTCTCTTTTAGCCCTTTCGAAAATTTCTCACCTAGCTCGTCCGCACATCCGATCCGACGAACTATTATCTCACCCGTTTGCATCGGAATCCTCTTTGCCCAGCTAAGAGCCTCCTCTGCATCTTTGGTTCGAACGATCCACCAACCACAAATATGAGCTTCGGTAGTAACATTAAATGGTCCTGAGATCACGTCCGGAGGATGAGTAGTTGAGTATGTCAGCTGGTAGCTATCGACCGAGGTAGGTCGGAGGCCTTCAGCGCCAAGTAGAATACCCGCCTCGTTTAGTTCCTCATTATATTTGACCATAGACTCAAAGATCTCTGATGGCAGATCTTCTGGTGGAGCCTCAGCCATCTGATCAGCCTTCATGAGGAAGATGAACTCGGGCATCATGAATCATACGTGTGTGATGAGATAAACTTAGTTACTAAAGCTTTGACTGATATGAATATTCTACATGATCTATTAATTACGGAAAATGTTTATTCAAAATAGCAAATTTATTCCTTTATAACTGCCCCCCAACTCACTCACTGACTATGCAAACAACCCCTCATGCTATGACCCAATATTGCGTGAGAGGCGTTCTTTAGAGTGATAATGACGACAAAGATCCTTCGTGTTTTTTTTTTTTCTTTTTTTTGGAATATCGTAATTCAATTCGATTAGCTTTGGTACTAATTCGTCCGACCAATTAGCAATACGAAGTATTATCAAAGCCGTGGCCGGGTGCAAAGCCCGTCATAGAATACAGCTATTGTCCGTACTCCATGCACTCACCAAAGTGACCAAACAATAGAATATAATAGCAAATATACTCTTTATAATAATGTAGCTTATGTCGTATGTAAATTGACAAACCTCAAGCTTAATGTGCCAAAATTCATCCAACCACAGCCCTCAACTCGTCAATCTCAACACCCCTCTTCTACTTCACCATCTCCGTCTAGGGAGTACAACCAAGTCGCTTATCCCTTAGCAGCTGCATAGTTTATCTATGCGATATTCAAAGATAAGATCATCCAAGGGCCAGCCAGGGGTATCATGGCTGATAGTGACTTTCTGCGTTTCTATTTTGACATTGTTAGAGCCATGGCATCTTCTCACTCTTTACAACACCAAGCCAGCATGAACCTACCTTTCGGAATTTTGAATGAGCCCCAAAATCCATCGTTAGCAATGCTTCGAAGTGCCCCAGCAGCCCCCGATCCAACATTAATATCCTTAATATACTGTCTTTTATGCTTGTTATCTCCCAACGTGAGTCTACCATGCGTAGTGCCAATTTCTTTGCCGTCGGCAAAGACTGTGTACTGCTCAGTAGTTATCTCAGTGTCGGCAATGGTAAGCACCAGGTCCACATCATAGTGGCTAACATCAATTTCACCTTCCTGGCTAAATCTTCTGTGCGAGATGCCTCTAGTCCAGGGAATGACTTCTCTTCCTAGGCATGGATTATGGGCCGAGCATGATCCATAGAACCGAACCCTACTACCTGTCACCGATTTATAATGTACATCATCGGCAGCAGTCCCTAACAAAAGTATTTTGTTAATAACGTGACCTATGCGTTTCGTGAAGCACAAGACCAAGACTAACCTGCAGGGATTAAATAGTCCAAGTTAGAGCCTTGCGGTTGGAGCTTTTTGCCGTTGATATAAAGATCTAAATCGCCCTCAGGAAGCTTCGTCACCCAGGTGTTGAAAGGATACTTATAATCCGGTAACTGCTGGTTTGGATTAGGTAGAACCTTTCTTTCATAACCTGTTGGTATCAATTCTTTGGGTATATTGCCATTTTCTAGCGCAAGCCATTTGCAAGGCGTGCTAGCTGATGAGCAGCTCCACCATTCTTTGATAGGACTCAGAGTCGACTGGCCATTCGGTTGTCTCTTTTGGTCGTTTTGGTAAATCGTCTCAAAAAGGTTAATTCCTTTTTCTATAGAACTGATTTGATACTGAATGAAAGCATCCAGATGTATCTCATCATGTGGGAAACACTCCCCAAAGACATCGCGAATGAGACTCTCAAGTTTGGCAGATTTGATGGCCTTTGCACAAACCGAAGCTTTACATAATCCAGATGGTAGAGGAGCAGGAGAGTCTGTGTCACTTTATAAGCGCTCGTAAATATCCATTCGAGATTCTATACTTACACTTTGGCTCAGGCTTTATACAGTGGTGATTCTCTACAACATAGCCTTTTGGACAACACATCCATTTGCCCATGTCTCGATCCCAGTGAATAGTTTCCTGATCCTGGCCAGCGTCGCAAATGTCTGAAACTTGGGCACATTTCCAAACCCCATTCACTTGATGAGCAACTTGAGCTTAGGATCAGTTAGTAATACCGTAAATACGGAGCTGTTCGGTTCTAACATACCTTTTTGATTGCAGTATTCTACCTAAAGCAATATTAGTAAGTGTCAACATATATTTCAGCAATAGATTAGTGACTTACTATTGCAATGGGCGGAGCGGTTGAGCCTGAGATGGCAAGAGGAAACAAAGCAGAAAGCCCCACAGCCTGTGAAACCTTCATTATTTCTGCGTTGACCTATTAAACTTATGTAATAATGCTTTTCAACCTGAAAGAAGTACTGATACCAAGAAAACTCCTTTTGTTTGAATAGAGGAAATCATTCTATTTAACCGAAATCAGCGGTCTTGGTGCACAAGTAAGCAATGTCCAACTCAGCGGTGCAACTTGCCATGGCATATGTTAAAGGACCAAAAAGAATAAACAACAAAGGCTGACCAAGGTTTCACAACAGCTATTTTGGTGGCTCAGAATGACTCTGCATGAGGTCTCTGGGCCTCTTTTCTACACCGCAAGTCTTGCTTCTCTGCTCTCTATAACAGCATAAGACACAAAAGTGTTTGTCGCTGACATAGTACATGAAGCTCTCTCTACATGACAGTTCAGCCACGATAAGTAAGAAGTTGAGACATTAAAGTGGTGTTTCTCCACTCGGTGAGGTTAGGCTTATATCTGCTACTTAATAACCACATCGTAGCCATGAGAAGAGTTTTGAGACATTCACAGCTTTCTCCACTAGGTCAGCGTTGGGCCTCCTCCCCCTAAGTATCGCGAGGGCTGTGTTAAGAGAACATCATAATTGGCTGTATCGCATACTATTCATTACTTACATCTCTCTCGGCTTATCCGAATCTCTGCAGCCGCACGTTGCCAAGTAAGCCAAAAAGAGTGCAAATATTATAAAGTACCCATCTTCACATTTAGCTTTATCCAATGCTTGAATGACAACAGCAATCGTGTTGAAACATGATGACCTATCTAAGCCTGCCAAATAATATAAGCACCAGGATCAAATCTGACGTGTGTCCAGTAAACGCCGCAACGTTGAAGCCATTAGGCGTCGTGATACCGTGGCTTGAGGCTGGAGAACACGTCACTCACCTCACTGTTACATGAAGCTGCGTAATTCAGTCAAGTGATCTGACAAGCGTGGAGCATTCTTAGTACTGAGATGCCAATGACACATACAGTAATGCCTGTTCTATGAGTTTATTCAATGGTCTGCTTAGGGACTGAAATTGGGACGCGGATCAGCCCATAGACCAACAAATTGTGCGGATCAGCCCATAGACCAACAAATTGTGAAAAGCGTCCCGGCTTATGACAGTGAGCTCCCTGCGCTTTCAGAATCAGAGTCGATCAGGGAAATAAGGGCATTTTAGTAACCTATTAACAGAAATTCAACCCCTTCCATATCAAGCTGTCAAGTTAATGTGACAACAATTATTCATAGTGTGCAATTCATCTATGCATACGATGGCTAACAATACGGCCAGCTTTTATAGTACCTTTTGATCCTCCAGTTACCCATTATTATCAAAACACTCGCACTTTCTTCGTATAAATCATTTTCTTCATTAGTTGATATTCAGAAAATTTTTGAAGAATGATCATCTATATGAAAAGGAATTCGCTCCGAATATCACTGCAAAAAGTATTATGCAAAAAATAGTTGGCGCGTGTATTACACATATGTTCTCCGCACTTTTCTAATGCTTATTGCGATGACAAAACATATTAACCCCTCACAACCCAGCCAGTTATCTTGTCTCGCTGTATATTGACCAAAGGGTATCATCAAATCAGAGAAGTTGTTTCTGTTTCTTCACTTGGATTCCACTCTGGACCATTTCAAAATATTGTTGTCTTTAAGCAAGGATCTCTCAGCTTAGCCCCCAAAATGGATCCAGTAATCAAAATGTCTCTTGCCAATGCACGCCCCTATGCATTTGCCTTCCCTGCTGCAACTACAGCCTTCATACTCATTGACATGCAACGAGACTTTCTAGATCCAGATGGCTTCGGTTCTGTTGTGTCTGGAAACCCCGACGTCGTCTCATCTGTCCGCAAAATCGTACCAAATGTGCAAAAGGTGCTAGAGGCAGCTCGCTCTATTAATATGCATGTCATCTATACCAGAGAGGGCCATCGCCCGAGTCTTTCCGACTTGCCTGCAGCAAAAAGATTGAGACAAGTGAGCGCACCTAATGGCCACCAATCAATAAGTATTGGTGATGAGGGTCCAATGGGAAAGTTGCTAGTAAGAGGCCAGTGGGGTCATGACATTGTTGATGAGCTGAAGCCATACCCTGGAGAATCTGTTATCGACAAGCCAGGCAAAGGGAGCTTTTGGGGGACTGGACTCCATCGGTTGTTACTAGCCAGAGGCATCACCCATTTGATCTTTGCTGGTGTTACCACGGAGTGAGTTTGGACAAGAACAACTAGCTGTTACTTATGGCTGACTGTTGATCTCTAGGTGTTGCGTGACGACTACGGTACGAGAGTGTAATGATAGGGGCTATGAGTGCTGCATTCTATCAGACTGTACCGAGGGCTTTGATAAGGGAATGGCGGCTGCATCTCTGGATATCATCTGCTGCCAAGATGGCCTCTTCGGATACGTCGGTCACAGTTCAGACTTCATTAATCAGGTAGAACAAATTCGCCATCTAAAGCCGAAGCCACCTTTGACTCTACAGGCTCCAGGCTCTACAATTCTTCCTTCTATCGATCAACTAAAATGTCTCTATAGGGACGGGCTTGTTGACCCAGAATCCATCGTAAGATCTGTGTTTGATCGCATCAGCAATTATGATGATATTAACCCTGCTGTTTGGATCTCTAAAGAGTCTCAAGAGGATGTAATATCAGCCGCTAAAAAACTATCTGCAGCATACGCTGGAAAGAATATTCCCCCTCTCTTTGGTATTCCTTTTGCTGTAAAAGATAACATTGACATTGAAGGTGCGGTTACTACGGTGGCATGCGACAGCTATGCTTATACGGCAACCTCGACAGCCCCAGCAATTCAATACTTGCTTGATGCTGGAGCGTTATATATAGGAAAATTAAACCTTGATCAGCTAGCAACGGGTTTATCAGGTTGTCGCTCACCCTATGGCATTCCTCACAGTTTCCATAGCAAGAGACACATTTCTGGTGGTTCATCCTCAGGATCGGCCGTCGCTGTCGCTGCTGGGCTTGTCTCCTTCGCCATAGGTACCGACACAGCCGGAAGCGTTCGAGTCCCCGCGGCACTGAACGGTGTTGTCGGCTTCAAGCCCACCAAGGGCACGATATCTGCTAGAGATGTGGTACCCGCATGCAAGAGCCTTGACACGATTGGTGTCTTGGCGCCTTCTTTGGCAGACGCAAGGGAAGTTTGGTATGTACTTGATCAGCACGACCCTTTGGACCCATATGCCAAACCACCGGCGAGCTTACCAACTTGGATGGTGGATTTCCGAGGGCCAAAAGAGGGAGGTTTTGTCTTTGCCGTTCCTCCAGATTCCTTTCTGCAGTTATGTTCTAAAGAGTACCAAAAGCTTTTCAAGGCGGCCGTCGTTAAGCTACAATCATGTGGCGGAACACTGATTAACATCGACTATGCATCATTTGCCAAGGCAGGAGATCTCATTTACGGCGCATCTCTTATTCATGAACGTCTTTCTTCCATAGGCTACGAATTCTTAGTAAATAAGATTGAGACACTTCATCCCACTACCAAATCCATCTTTCAGTCTGTCCTCTCATCTGATCTGAAGGGTTGGGAGGTCTTCAGAGACCAAGACATACAAACGCATTGCATTGCAGAGACACAGCGAATTTTCAACAAACTTGAGGGTGGTATTGATGTTTTAATCGTACCAAGCGCGCCATTTCACCCGACCATCCAAGAAATATTAGATGATCCAATAAATCTAAATTCCAAGCTTGGAACGTTCTCGCAGGCAGGGAATGTTGTCGATTTATGCGGCGTTAGCATCAATGCTGGGTGGATAGAGGATGGTGAAGGAAACAAATTACCATTTGGTATCACATTTCTCGGTGGAAGCGGATATGATGGAAAAATCCTGGATATTGCAGCTACCTTTGAGAGTATTTTGTAGGTTTATTCTGGCATTTATGTCTACGCCTATGTCGCAATTGATGCCGTGCCCTGCCTCACCAACTTCTCTCTCAATTGTAAATCTATATAAACGGTATTCTACAATTAACGTCATTCAATGATAAAGTACTTAGTAAATAAAAAATATCATGATTTCAGACTGTAGACGTCAAGCTGCTTTCTTTTGACTAAGTATACATTGAGCCCACAATGCGTGACGAAGAAGATGCTCCTGTAAGAGCACGAGAGACCCGGAAACACTGGCGAAAACTCTCTCAGTACAAGCAATATCATCTTAAAATTCGTAAGGCGAGTTATCTAATTGCACTTAATAAATAGATAAACCGAGCTGAGTAAACTTGACCTCCATATTAGCACGGCGATCCGTCGTTTATAGCTAGGCATAATGGCTATCCCAACACCTTAGCAAGTTTATACAATATATAGTTACCGTAGTACAAAGTACAGCTAAGAAAATAATTTTCACCTAGTTATGTATCATTAGTCTCATGATTGTATCGACTTTTCAACCAAACCTCACTCATTCGGTCTGTAAGTATCTTTAGCGACTGACTATTCAGCATATAAACAACCGGCACTGTCAGCACAAAAGCCGTCTCATCCTCCCCCACCAAATCTCTCCCCACTAACAACAGCCGGAGTCCAAAGCCGATGCGGGGATAGATAATACTTTCAAGATGAATAATATGATTCATAATATATAAGTCCAAACTCATATTAAAATGTACAATAATCTTCATACCGTCGCCATCTATTAAGCTCTTTCACGATCTCAATATGGTTGCGTTAGTACCAACCGTGCAAACCGCAGCTGTCATTGAAAACCCCGGGCCGAATGCAGCAGTTCGAGTCGATTATGCATATCCAGTCGGGAATCCAGGCAAGAATGAAGTCCTCGTCAAATTAGCATTCAGTGGTATCTGGTAGTAGTGCTTTATCTAAATTTAATATAATCTCCGAGTTTCACTAACCGTTCATCCCCATTAGCAAATCAGAAATTCGTGCTTTCCTCGGCTGGGCAAAATATCAGCCCGTCGTGGGTCACGAAGGAGTTGGCATTATCGTCAAAACAGGAGAGAATGTCGCAGAGTCCATGCTCGGTCAGCGCGTTGGCGTGAAATGGCTGTTTAGCGCTTGTGGTTCATGCTCTGCTTGCAAAAGCAGATCGCCCAACCACTGCTCAAAACAAGTCAATACCGGGCTTCATGTTCGGGGAACGCTACAGCAATATGTAGTTGCTGATTCCAGATACTTGACAAAGATTCCTGATGGTCTGCCGGGTGAGGTAGCCTCTCCCTTACTATGTGCAGGACTTACAATGGTGGGAGGAATTGCAAAGCTTGATGGCCAAATACCCAGTGACGGCTGGGTCGTAATATCAGGCTCTGGTGGCGGTTTGGGACATTTGGGGGTTCAGATTGCTAGCAGATTAAAGGGATTCAAGGTTATCGCTATCGATTCCGGTTCATCCAAACGCGAATTAAGTCTACAATGCGGTGCTGAGGCCTTTGTCGACTTTGCGATAGAAAACGTCGAAGAAAGGGTCAAACAGATAACCGGAGAGGGCGCTCATGCTTGTCTGATTGTGTCCGGATCAGAAGCCGCGTTTGAACTTGCTCCCAAGCTAGTTCGGAATACTGGATTGTTGGTTAGTATTGGCTTGCCAGCTCCCACCTTCAATATTCCCTTGGCAGCCAGTGTTTATTCGGCACGAGGTAAGCTATAGCAGCGCTTACGCGCAATGAAAACAGTCATGTACAGCTTGCTAATCATCATTTCTTTAGCACTCACTGTTACAGGAGTTGCGGTTGGAAACGAACAACAGATGGAAGAGCTCCTTCTCCATGCCGTAGCAGGCGTAATCAGTCCCGCAATCCAGATAGAAGCCTTCTCAGATATGCCTCAGATTTTTGACAAGCTTCAAAACGACCAAGTAACGGGGCGATTGGTTGTTAGAATTCCCGAATAAGATGAGATGCAATCGTCGAATCGAATAAGAGAATAGTGGAAATGCTATGCCTCTAGGTTAAATACACAATATTGAATATGAATGCAGCTGCATACTCAACACAGTAAAATATTCATAGCATTCTAGTAATAATGATTAGTTACTATTATCTTGATGAATCAAACAAATCTCCACCAAATGTTCCGCTAGATTCGCAGATCACCACCATTCCCAGCCCAATGCTCTCTCACGTGATGTCGTCCTCTACTCTGACGTACAATTTATTTCGGCCTGATCGCCAATCAACGCCTTTCAATTAGACAAATATATGCCACATCCATACACTTAATATTATATTCAAGAGGCACTTGTGCTCATAAACATCTCCGGTTGTGGCACAAGATGCATTCTCCAATAATGATTGCTACACTACAGGCGGCGGTCCTATCAACGGCGTCCAACTTCTGCGCTCAATTCATCGAGACATACTGGAACAATGTGCGTATTCTTACATGATGGATTACAAAGTGCATCATTCATTGTCTCTATCTCGATTTAGTCTCAAATAAGAAAAATGCGATTACTCATACTTATCATTCACAGAGCATCTTTCGTTTGGACCTCTTCCAATTAATCCGATTCATCGTCTTTACCCTTCTCACAGCTCCGCCCAATTACCTTTGGCAGCAATTTCTTGAGAAAAGCCTACCAGCTTATCCTCTCATTCAGAAGCTGCACGACCATGGTGGTAAGGACATTGAGCTAAAAGCGATGGAAGAAGCTGCCACCGAGTCTTCCATTGGCGAGGGAACTCAGCCGCTCTCTCAAGGAAGAGCTCAATCTAAGTTTAGCATGAGAAACACGCTGGCTAAGTGGTTCATTGATTGTATGACAGCCGGAGCCATTATGAATACTGTGGCGTTTCTCGTTATCATGGGGATTTTGAAAGGTCAATCCATGGTTCAGATTTCTTCTAACATCAAGACTGTGAGCATCCTTGGATCCGCATAATGGAAGAAATATCATCACTAACTTTTTATCTTAACCAAGGAAACGATACCTATTATTATAGCAGGATATAAGATTTGGCCAGTCGCTTCTATTATCAGCTTCAGCTTTATTCCTGTTCAACAGCGCATCTTATTCTTAAGTTTCATTGGTCTTTTATGGGGCATCTACATGAGTTTAGTCGCAGCGCGCGTCTAATCTAGGATTTATGCAAAGTTTTCAAAGTCATGGTTTTTCTTTTCTTTCTTTTCACCATAGAATCTAGGTCAGATATTTAAAAAGGTTTGTATAAACAAGTGCTCCAAATATATGGAGTATTCAGCTATATATATATATATATATAATGCCTTCATCAGGCAAAAGAAAGCTATGTACATCGAATCCCTATTGCTAAGCCATGAGGCTTCTTTTCCACCTTTCCATCAAATACTATACGCTTTGTTGCAAGTGCCATCAAACATTTAGCACGTCTGGGGTCTCCAGTTAGGGATAATGTAGCCACCATTGGGGTCATTAATATCAAAAGTGTCCTCGCCTCTCCATGCGTGAAGGAACCAGCCAACGTTATTTGTCTTAAAGTAGGCGCAGTTGCTATCAAATGTCTTCCAGTAGTTTGTGTATTGGGTGCGACCAAGGTCCTTGTGTCCAGGGTAGTGGTCGGAAGGACCCCAAGCCCATTGAGTCTCAGTCACCATCATAGGAAGGCCGACGTTTTGCTTGACCCAGCTGATCTGCGACTGGATATAGCTCCAAGCTGAAGACTCGGGGTTGTTGAAGTGGTAGAAGGGCATGGGGTGAATGTGAGCGATATCAGAGTTAGCCTTGACTCCAGAGCCAATGGAGCCGAGACCTTTACCACCGCTGCCGCTCATGGTACCGGGCCGGTCCCAATCCTCGCTAATGCCGGCGAGAATTCCTTTCGCGTTGAGGGTAGCACGGAACTTGCCCAAGTCACTGACAAAGTTGCCCGAGTCCATACCATCGCCAACGGGCTCTGAGCCAAATTCACCCCAGTGGACAACATAAGGTGCAATCGCTGCGACAGAGGGATCGTTAAGGGCATTATAGATGGCCTGTTGAGATGTTTTCCAAACGGTCTAGAGACTTCAGTTAGTCTTGTGGACATTATAAATCTTTATTTTCAAGATTTTCGTAATTCAATACTCACGCCACCGCCAAAGTTGGTCCAAACTTGAACAATCAGACCCATGTTGTTGTTGTAAGCAGCCTTGATGGCGTTGATGAAGACGCTAGATGAAGTGCAAACAGGGTAATACATGCGCACAATGGTAGCACCAAAGTCCTTCTTCTGCTGAGCAAAGTCTTTGTTCATCTGAGCATAGCTATTGGACGCAGCGTTGCAGTTACCATCTTCAAGAGGATATGAAAAGCCCATGAAACCATAGTAGTCTGACTGAGGACACCACCACTGATTAAGGGCGGTCTTAGGGGCAGCAAAGTTGCCGGGAAAGGTGGCATTGCCAAAGGGGAAACAGTTGCCAGCAGCAGAAGGAGTAGGAGCCGCAAGAACGGGAACAGCCACCAAAGCAGCGAGCGAGAGAAGTGAGGAGATCATTGCGGCAGGTCTCTATCTCAATGAGATGTTGTTCTGGTATGAGAAAGAAGAAGTGTGGTTTGAAAAGAGTGTTTCGGTCAAGAAGAAAGTAGATGTCAAGCCAGTCTATTAATACTCGTTCAGATGATATTCTAAAGCTCTAATAAACAGACCAGTCTCACTGCTACAACGGATTAAGGCGGCTTTTCAGTGGAGAGACAGAAGCCCTATCCCCTTCTAGGGATCTTGTTGGTATGATGATTCGTGTTTAATGTTGTTTCCGGCATCTCCAAACGTTCAAAGGAGCCGCGGCTGTCCAGGGACATGCCCCCCCCCCCTCCCAAAGAGCTGACAGTTGAGCTCGCTCTTGATGTCATATGGACGGACAATTAGTACCCGTCAAACCGTAGGACGAGGTTACGAATTACGTAGTACTGTAATCACCTTTTGTTTGACCATTTGAGATGAAAAAGGCCCGACTCTCTAGAGCAGTAGGAATACTACCTCAATCAGGAATTACGGCAGTGACAATATTCGAGTTAGCAACAAAGCTTCTGGTCGGCAAACTGCCCCCCCACTAGCTTATAATTGCCATGCATTATACCTTATCCAGTTGAAGCAAGTGAAATGAATGGGGGGGGAACCAGTTGATGATCCAGCTTCCCGGATGAGACTCGAAGGATTCGTACCTAGTTATTAAACCCAAGGCTAGCAGGTCGGCTGAGTACTGCTTGTACGGGAGCCCTCGGCACCAGTTATGGGATCAATCATTCAAAGTTACTCCGCAGTATGATCTATCAGCTCCCATCAGGCTGCCTGTCTTTTCCTCGTAACACATTATTATAACAAATACCCAGCGTCAATTCTTGTAATAGTCCCAGGGCCTAGAGAAGAAAACAGATCAACAATAGAAATACTCGTTGGTCCCACTTTCAGATACCAACTAGAAGGCGATCACTAGAAGGGTGATCGCCTTCTAGTTGGTATCTGAAAGTGGGACCAACGGGTAAATCGCTTCTATGTAACTTAAATATCATTTACAGTGCTGACTTTTGCCTCCACAGTGTACCATATGATGAACAATGTATACCGTGTAAGATCCACAGTTGCCTCATTCGTAATGGACGGAGTTGCAATTGTTTCAAGGGTCATAACGTAGCTTCGCAATTTTCGCCCAAGCGATCCTAGTCGCTGATCTCTCCAGTTAGAACGAACGGTTCATGAGCTTGGCCAAAAGCTTGTCTAACACAGACCTCTTATATTTTCCTTTTTTCCACCCTACAAGCTAACCGATATGATTATCTTTACAGGTTTCCCCAGTCCATTCCTCCGGGTTCTACAACCTCTAGTAGCATTCAGGATTTGGTTTAACTACTCTAGTATGCGGTATGGAGCATGTCGCCTCAAATAATCTGGCTACAATATACTGGTTATCAAAAAGAATGACTCATTATGTATGCACCCCGTAAAGATGATACAAGCAAAATAGTACAACTCTCAGTAACTCATTCTAGAAGCACGTTAACTAGCTTTAGAAAGTCTTTTTTGTTGTGTCGGCCCTACTTAAAATCACTCTAGTATGTTTTGAAGACATACATCACAGCTTCTGCATCCAATTACGCATTTGTTCCAAGATCCACATTGATTAATATGGAGTATTGAATTCGTATAGCTTCTTGATCCAAACATGATTAGTGCACGGAAGAGGCAGTTTCTTAAGCAGATGCGAGTCATGCTTCATTTCACAGCAAAATGGGGGGAAGACACGCGCCATCATGATGCTGCGTGCCAATTCGTATCCGAAGCGGAGGACAGAAAAGCGGGGACCGCATCATGAAAAATACGCATATAAATGAAGAATACGAACAGCTCAGCAGAGAGTTTCTCGTGTCATCTTCTATGTGTCTATTATTCACTTTTGTGTGCTGATTCTTTTTGTCCCTTCTTGGTATTTTAAACCATGACCATCACATGGCCATTGCAAGGGGGTCAGATCAAGGTTTCATTGCTACCACCCAAGATGGCGCTTAGTTCGTCCGCCCCTTGTCAAACGACGTGAGAAAAGCACCGGACTAGTCGCACCCCTTGAAATACGCCATTTTCTAGCTACGAGTATACCAAGCTTTCAAGCGTTATGGGCAGGCCGTAGTACTGGTATTTTATACCTAAACAAGCCGTGCCTTCGCATGCTTGCGAGGGCTAAGCCAAGATAGCAAGGAAGCCTGGCATAAGATATCTTCTTAAATTCTTACAAGAGAGACAAAGACTTGATGAAAAGTATCAAAGGAAGCAAACTATACGCCTAGGCTCATATAGGATATGAGGTTAAGAGCCCCTTTACTTAGTACTGTACGGGATCACTGTGTGACTTGGGCCTCTTTTTGCGATGTGGTCTTGGAAGGCTATGTGTTCAAGGCTTTATTTAAAGAGACCGCGAGTTTGTATGAGAAGAAGACAACGATAGCAGTCATTGCCTTGGTAAATCTAACCAGGAAACGGCCTTGACCACTTCTTCAGTTATCCTAAATCGTCGAACCTAGCGCTTATCAAATGCCACATTAGGATAATGATAATATTAATCAGCTTTGCTGGAGAAGGTTAAGAAGAGCTGTCATAACAAACTATTGGTAGAAAATGGTATGTTATTGATTATTGAAGAGCTGGTGCACATACAAAGGAGATGCGGTATGTGTGTGTATACTTCTATGTGGATATGCGCCCAGTCTGGTGTTCTGTTCACCCCCTTGCTTGTCTACGCTGTACCCCCCTCCCCCCCTTAAGCAGGGAGTAGAGCATGCAAAGTAATGTAGCAACTAGGTAGTATTAATACGAGTGATACTGCTACTTACTACTACTTATAGGTGGAGGCTGATGGACCCCGCGGGAAGCCGTGAAAGCACCCATGTTTGATAAGTAGCATGAATCCGAAGCATGGAGCGTAAAGCGCTCTAGCCACTTTATACTCTATACACTCTATACTCCATGCAAAGCACAAGGCTATCATTATTATTATTTGTTTCTATAGAGCTATATACCTAAACAGTAGACGTACATTAGGTTGAAAAGCTGTATAAATTACTGAGTACAGAATATATTTAAATACAGCCTAAAGGGGGCCCTACTGTTTATTAGCCATATTTATCCGAAATACATCGCCTCAACGACGTCTGCAGCTTTCCTCAGACGGCTAGTGGAGCTCGTCTCAAGTTAGATGCTACTACAAGTACTCCGTATGTGTGCAGATATCGTGACCGGGACTAATACCTATTATACTCTTAAATCAATTTAAATGTAACCCCTTTATGCAAGCACTAACGGATGTTGCATATCTTCAAATTATATTACTATGTATTCATAAACTCCAGACTACCGCGTCCTTTCTATTGCAAAATCTTTAACTTGGAATTCTACTAAGAACGCTTCCTCTTATAGATAACACCGTCTTCAACAGAGTTTTATAATGCAAAAGTCACTTCAGGGATACTTCAAGACAGGGAGAGTTCCCTAGGATCAACCGAGGAGCCTAACAGTCAATGTCAAGCTTTTTTCTACATTTTTATGCAAAGCCAAGAAACTTCTTACTAGGTGAAAGTATCTTTGACTCTTTCATACTTATTTTGCATGAAATGTTGGGCGAAATATGATTGAATCCCCCCTCCTCTCCCTTCCATCTCCGAAGCACTAAGAGCAACCTTTCGGCGCTTTTGCCTCAAAACAGAGCAGCGCTCCCCTCTCTTCTAGAATGCATCTGGAACTAGCAAGAGGGGCGGATAGCGGGGATGAAATGAACTATTATATACTTCGTACGCTAAAGTTATTAATCATTGCTATCCAGGAGGGAGCTACCCCTTTATTAGAGTCTTCGGTTTTCACCAGTCTTACTACAGGCGCTCCCGCTAAGCCGACATGCTCGAGCGAACGACTTTGAGAGCCTCCTATACTTAGCTGTCTATCTAGGGAATAGGGACAGAGGCTATGCCTATGTACGAACACGGCCAGAACGATGGCTCCCATATTAGCAACTGGGAAAGTCAACAGCTAAATGACATGGGCACATGATGAAATCGAAAATATGGCATCAACTTTTGCAAGATTGAACAAGACCAATCCATTTCGGCCAAGCCAAAATAAGTAAATATATATTTATAATACACATGTGCTTTCAAAGGAATATGCATACCAAGTTTCCAAACCACCCAATACTCCGATCTCGACCGCATTTTCACATACCTTTTATATAGAAGTGAGTTTTTGCTCTTTTAGTTACCTTCAACCTGCTTCAAGAGACCTTCCAAGTTGATACTCTTGGGACGCTCAATTGGGAGACCCAAGGCGCGGTCCCAGATGAGCTGCGCAAGAGGACCCAAGCCTCGTGAGACACCAAACGTGGCGGTGTAGTACAGTGTCTCGTGGAAGCCATAGTGGTGGAAGAGAACGCCAGAGCTGCTGTCGACGTTGGGGTATGGGTTCTTGGTCTTGCCGTGCTTCTTGAGGACCTCGGGAGCGATGCGGCTGTTCTTCTCAACCAGCTGGAAGACGGGATCCTTAGCAATCGTGGGGCGAGAGGCGGCGTAGTCCATAAGAGCCTCGAATCGAGGATCTGGCTTGCGCAGCACAGCATGACCATAGCCTGGCACAACCCGGCCCGAGTTGAGAGTGGACCAGAGGTAGTCGTGGACGTCCTGCTCGGTATAGTCGGCAGGAATGGCATCCTTCATCTGGATAATCCAGCGGAGGACCTCTTGGGCAGCAAGACTATAGAATGATTGTAAGCCATTTGAAGCCGGTAACGTAGGGTGATTTTAGAGGAAAGAAGAGAGACTCACCCGTGAAGAGGACCAGCCAGACCCTGAAGACCAGCACTGTAAGAGAGGAAGGGATCACTGAGGGCACTGCCGACAAGGTGGGTAGTGTGGGCAGAGACGTTGCCACCCTCATGGTCACCATGGAGAGCAAGGTAGAGACGTAGAAGATCTTGGAAATCCTCATTCTCTTTACCACCCTTACCAAGCATTGCAGCAAAGTTGTAAGACCAATCTTGTTCAAGGTCGACTTCAGCTGGGAGGGCACCGCCACCCTTGTAGGAATTCTGGTAAATCTTGGCAGCAATGGTGGGCAGCTTGGCGAGCAGAGAGATGCAGTCGTCAAAGGTGGGCTCCCAGTAGTCAGCCTTGTTGAGGCCCTTTTCGTATGCCTTGGCGAATTTAGACTCGTAGTTGAGAGCTGAGACAGCAATGGCAAATTGAGTCATAGGATGAAGATCCTTGGGGAAGTCGTCGAGCATCTTGTTGACGAAGGCGGGGATCTGGGCCTTGGAGGCAAGCTCACGAGAGAATTCGCGAACCTGGTTGACAGAGGGGACCTGGCCGGTCAGGAGAAGCCAGAACATGGACTCAGGAAGCATTTCCGTACCCGTCTTGCCTTTGGGTAGCTCCTTTTGGCAGTCCTTGATAGTGCGGCCGTGGAAGCGGATGCCCTCATTGGCGTCGAGAACGGAGCCCTCCCAGACCATGGCCTTGAGGCCACGCATGCCGCCAAGGGTATTCTCGACCTTGACCTCACCAATGACCTTGCTTCCATGAGCCTTGACCTTTTTGAGAAGCTCACGCTTGGCGGGAATGATCTCCTTGAGGGCAGTCTTCAAGTCGGGTTCAGCGGTAGAATAGCATCGTGCGGCGTTGGCGAAGAGGGCGGCACGAGTATAAGGCTATAAAGAATGTTAATTTTATCTGAACTATACAGATTTTAAAACGGATGGAATATTATCAACTGACCTTGAGCGAGCGCAATGCTCGCGCCGAGGTGTTGAGGTTGAGAGCCATGATGAAGATACCGAGCTGTTGGTGGCGGGGCAGAAGCATTTAGTTAGTGAGGGGAGCTCGAGCTGCATTTATTATCACTGATTAGATTAGATTGTGGTAGTTACTTACAGTTCAATTCGATAGAGGTAGCACAAATGAAGCTGCACGCAATAGAAGAGAGGGAAAAAGAAAGAAGTAGAAAAAAACAAAAGAAAATTATGTCTTTCAGAACAAAAGCAAAAAGTTCAACAAAGTCCTTCTGCGGAGATAAAAAAACATAAGATCTAGAGAGAGGCTCTTCAAGACCTTCCGTCACCGCTTTGTAACAGCCGAAGAAAGCCGTCGCCGCTCGGTCCGCCGGTAGCCCCGCGGCATCTGATTGGTTATTCTAGCTCAGCCGAGCCTGTATCGGCCCTCTTGTGAGCGGATGCCGAACCCATATCAACTTGCTTTCAAATAAATTGCCTTGACATGAGGCGAACATTTACAAAAGTGGCGATGGGCGAGTTGCTAAGGGTATAAAAGAAATAAAATAAAGAAAAGAAAATAAGTATTTTTGCCTCGGTAAACTTGACAGAAAATAGAATCCCCCGTTTCCATCACTTGGTTTGCCTCGGGACTTTCTTGATCCATACCTTACTTGATATCACTTCCTTGAGCACAAAGACAGCACGATGATGCGAATAGCTTCACGAGCTCCTCAGCGAGCATACTCCCTGGCAACTACTACAACTTTAGCGGCCTTGCGTCGATCTATTATCCCTCGGTCGGTTGCAATTCGTGCCATTTCAACAACCGCTCGGATGGCTACTCCATCTCATTCAAACTCTTATGCCGTCCCGCCAGCCGATTCGTTCCAGCTGCTATCAGAGTCGCAAAAGGCTGGCGAGTCCGAGGATGCACTTTATGAAGCTCAGGTCAAGGAAATTGAGGCTTGGTGGGCGTCACCTCGTTTTGACGGTATCCGCCGCCCCTACAGTGCTGCAGACGTCGCCTCAAAACGCGGTAGCCAGCACTTTCATTACCCGAGTTCCGTTATGGCCACAAAACTGTTCAACCTGATCCGCGAGCGTGAAGCCAAGGGAGAGCCCATTCACACTCGTAAGTCCCCGTCAAACCGACACCGATCAAGTCTTGTAATGGCAATAAAACATGACCAACTAACACTTGCAATCATCCAGTGGGCGCCATCGATCCCATCCAGATGACCCAGCAAGCTCCCCACCAAGAGGTCCTCTACATCTCTGGCTGGGCTTGCTCTTCCGTCTTGACGACCACTAACGAAGTCTCTCCCGATTTTGGAGATTACCCCTACAATACTGTCCCCAACCAAGTTCAGCGCCTTGCTAAAGCACAGTCTATGCATGATCGCAAGCAATGGGACACTCGCCGCAAGATGACTCCCGAGGAACGGACCAAGACTCCTTATACTGATTATCTCCGCCCTATCATCGCTGATGGCGACACTGGCCATGGAGGTCTCTCCGCTGTACTCAAGTTAGCCAAGCTATTTGCGGAGAACGGTGCGGCAGCAGTACACTTCGAGGATCAGCTTCACGGCGGCAAGAAGTGCGGCCATTTGGCTGGCAAAGTCCTCGTCCCCACGGGTGAGCACATTAACCGTCTCAACGCCGCACGCTTCCAATGGGATGTCATGGGCTCTGAGAACCTCGTCATTGCCCGAACCGATTCTGAGTCTGGGCGACTCATTTCTTCAGCCATCGATGTTCGCGATCATGAGTTCATTCTCGGAATTGCTGATCCCTCCATTGAGCCCCTCGCCGAAACGCTCCAGTCAATGGAAGCTAAGGGCGCCACCGGTGCAGAGATTGACACTTTCGAAGCCCATTGGGTGAAGAGCAGCAGACTCGTCACCTTTGATGAAGCTGCTGTGGAACACATGCAAAAAGAGGGTGTTTCTCAGGCCAAGATTGACGAATATCTTTCTGCCATAACCTCTGATCGAGATATGGGCATCTCCCGTCGCCGTACCCTAGCCTCACAATACACCAAGACCCCAGTCTACTTCAGCTGGGATGTTCCTCGCACTCGTGAAGGCTACTACCACTTCCGAGCTGGCATGCCTGCTGCCACCAAGCGCGCTTTATCATTCGCTCCTTATGCTGACCTCTTGTGGGTCGAGACAGGCGATCCCAACGTTGAAATCGCTGCCAAGCTCGGCCGCACTGTACGTGCTGCCAACCCGGGCAAGGTGCTGGTATACAACCTCTCTCCTTCATTCAACTGGATGGCTCATGGCTTCACCGATGAGACTCTCAAGTCCTTCATCTGGGACATTGCCAAAGAAGGCTTCACCCTGCAGCTCGTCTCGCTGGCAGGCCTCCACTCCACGGCCACCATCACCAACGAGCTAGCCAAGAAGTTCAAGACGGATGGCATGAAGGCATATGTGGAGCTGGTGCAAAGACGAGAGAAGGAGCTGGGCTGTGATGTGTTGACACATCAGAAGTGGAGTGGAGCGAGTTACATTGATGGTATCTTGGGGGCGATTCAGAGTGGCAGCTCAAGCAGCAGGAGTATGGGAGAGGGGAACACAGAGGGACAATTTAATTAAAAAATCTAAATAAATAAACCAAAGACGAAGTAAAAAGATGTAAAATAAAAATACAAATGTAGATATATACGGGAGACATTGGAGAAATATGATGGCATTTGGGTGGAGTTGGATTACATACTTGGTTTAACCCTTTTTATTTTTGCTTGCTCGTGGATAATGAATGGATTAAATAATACTTATCCATCTTATTAGCAAGTGATTAAGAAGTGATAATTTTGTATATTCCATGTTCCCTTTATTCTATTACAATTGCACAACGACTTTTACTCGAGAGAAGTCTTCAAAGCATTGTTGGTCGGTGCAGGTGCTGAAGGTCCCTCCGCCGTGACATACGCCTTGCTCATACCACCATCGACAACAAAATCGCTGCCATTGACAAAGCTAGCCTCATCACTGGCCAAAAACACCACGGCGTGTGCTTGCTCCACTGCCTCGCCGAACCTGCCAGTAGGGAAATGCACTTCACGTCGCTGACGCTTCGCCTTGTCGTCACCCAGCCAGTCTTGGAGCAAGGGCGTGTTGAGCGGTGCAGGACACAGACTGTTGAAACGGAAGCCTTCACGGGCATGTACCATGGCCAATTCTCTAGTCATAGCAAGCACAGCACCTTTGGAAGCTGTGTAAGCCAGCTGGGGGGTGGCAGCACCGACGAGGGCGACAACAGAGGCGGTGTTGATGATGGAGCCCTTGGTCTTCTTGTTGCGGCGGAGGGCAAGGACGGCATGTTTGGAGCCGAACCAAACGCCCTTGACGTTGATGTTGTGGGTGAGATCCCAAATGGCCTCGGGAGTATTGATGGCATCGTCGTCTTGAGCGTGCATGATTCCTGCGTTGTTGAAGATGACATCGAGGCCGCCCCATGAGTCTAGGGACTCAATCATGGCCTGGACGTCGGCCTCCTTAGAGACGTCACATTTCTGAGAAAGACAGCGTGAGTTATACCTCTCTTTTAATGTACAATCGCAATCTCTCCCTCTAGCAGAAGAAGAATATAAAAAAAAATTATAAAAAAAATTAAAAGGGGTAGACTTGTCGAACATACTCGGGTATCAAGACGAGGAGCAGCAGGGACAAGCTCCTTTACTTTGGCCAAAGCCTTTTCCAAGGCAGGCTCAGAAATGTCAGCCAAGAGCACATTGGCACCCTCTTTGGCGAAGAGAATTGCAGTTTCAAGACCAATGCCCCTTTGATGGGTATTTAGCAAAGATAATAATAAATAATGAATAATGAATGAATGATTGATTGAAGGAGTCGTGAGATTGTTCATTCTCAGTAAGGGTAGAGAAGAAGGAGAAAAACTCACCCCGCAGCGCCAGTAATGATGGCGTTCTTGCCAGCCAGACGTCCAACCATGTTGATTATGTTTCTCCTTAATATTCTGTGTATATTCTGTTGTATATGAGAGTGATTGAATCAATGAACTTGAGAGACGACAATGGTTATGAAGTTGAAATTGGGAGTTTCTTTTCTTTTATCTTGGGCAAAAGGACAAAGTGGGATAAAGAGAGGTGGGGGATAGAACCGAATCAATCGTGGCACCTTCTACGGAGTACAAAATACAAAGTTATGGTGCCTAAACCAGCGGCCACTGTGTGACTTACTATTGCTTACTTTGAAGTACTTGTAGTACTACAGATATCAGGCAGCGTAGCACATTGATGCCCAGTATTAATTTAATTTTAATACTTTTTATACATACAGTTTCAGTACGGAGTACGCCCTCTGACATTATTTTGCCAGCCAATTAATTACCTAAAGGGATCCATAGGCAGTTGGACGTATCTATAAAAGCTCCTATTCGTTCTCCATTAATATCAGCAGTATAATTGAGCTATCAGTGGTTCAGACACAGCGCGGATCCATTACAGAAGGACCCTAGATTTTAGGCGCTCCGATAGCGGTCATTCCAGTAATTGAGGGGGCCTTTATAGCGGTCTTCATATAAGGTAGTACAGAGTACTCCAACCATCTCATATATATATATACCTAGTACTCCGTATATACCTTGGATGAGGATCTCAGTTCCCCGTTTCGCTAATATCAGACCTAGCTAGGTATACGGGGTATAATTACTTGTTCTACCCAATCTAGCAAAGACAATAAGAACATCTACCATCTTATCTTTAAATCGCCCATAAGCTGTAAGACCATAGCCATAAGCTATGTATTGTATCCAAGCCACTTGTACTCCGTACTCCGTAGTTCCCCATAAATTGACTGTCACTTGACAGCATCTTCTCCAAAATCCCCAATGATAACGATAACGGACCGCCCCCTCCTCCTCACGGCGGGAAGCTCTATGATTGGCCCTTCACCAGGTAGACACTATCTCAGCCCTGAGTCGTGGCGCCCCGCAGAACCTCCTCCAAACCTGGAATGCATCATCAACCGCCTCCAACGCCCTCCATCTTACTCTTACTATCAGATAGGATAGATAGATAGATAGATCCTTCTGCATGTTTGCAAGTCTCAAAGCCAGCTAACGCTATGAGATCAAGAGAGACTAAGACTAACTAAGACTAGACTTGTTTTGCAGACTAGACTTTGGTTGGCGCTGCCTTCTCTCTTTCTCTCTCTCTCTCTCTCTGCCGAGGTATTCCTCTTTCACAGATAGATACACCAATTTCAACTCCCTCCCCCCACCAATTGTGTCTAAAAGGTATGTTAAACCTGAACTACAACTACGGAGTACACCTTAAAATCTACTAACACTTAATCAATAGCTGCCTACCTTCTTGCCTGCCTTGATGATATCATCTCTTGAAGTTACATTAAAAGCAAGCGACAGCACTCTACTTTTAACCTTGTTCCATTTGGCTACCTAGCTTCTCCATCCCCCTCTTCCCACCCGTCATGCTCACTAAACCTATTACCGCCGCCTCTCTTGAGGCTCTCCTCGAGGGCGACACCAAAGTCAAGCTCGCTGGGCTCGATGTTGATGGCATCCTGCGCGGTAAAGTTGTTTCAAAGAACAAGTTTTTATCTGTCGCCACAGCTGGCTTTGGCTTCTGCTCTGTCATCTTTGGTTGGGACATGCATGACCAGACATACATGCGCGAGTTGAAAATCTCCAATGCCGAGAACGGGTACCGTGATCTACTTGCGATCCCGGATCTGGACAGCTATCGCAGGATACCTTGGGAGAATAACATTCCCTTTTTCCTCATCACCTTTCATGATCCAGATACAAAGAAGCCTATCTGCGCATGCCCGCGCGGCCTGTTAAAGACACAACTAGATCGGCTGCGGAGCAAAGGCTACGGTGCCATGGCTGGCGGTAGGCCTGACATTTTTCATTTATTCATTTATATATATTCTTTTCTCTTCTCTCCAGGAGAAGGTAAATGGATTTCATTATTGACAGACTTTTTCTCTAGCTGAATACGAATTCTACACTTTCCAGACTCCTAATAACTCTTCATCTCCCGCCAATTTCCTCCAGAATAATCCCCCGCACCAGCTCCCTTCTCTAACTGAGGGCATGTTTGGATACTCTGTCACGCGACCAGTCCACAACAAGGATTACTACTACGAAATTTTCGACACCTGCGCCGACTTTTCCTGCGATATCGAGGGTTGGCACACCGAATCTGGCCCAGGCGTTTTCGAAGCCGCTCTCGAGTTTGGTGAAGTGGCAGAAATGGCAGATCGCGCCAGCTTATTCAAATATGTTGTCAAGAGCGTTGGTGCCAAGTATCGAATTACCCCGTGCTTCATGGCCAAGCCAAAACAAGGGCTACCTGGAAATAGTGGCCATATGCACGTATCCATTGTTGATAAAAGTGGCAAAAATCTGCTAGCAAGAGAGACCATTGACGAAAATGCGCCGTGGAAGGACATTGCAGGGCTGTCAGATTTGGGACGACATTTTCTAGCTGGTATCCTTGAAGGTCTCCCCGACATCATGCCTATGCTTGCACCTACCATCAATTCATACAAGCGTCTGGTCGAGAATTTTTGGGCGCCTGTGACCGTCTCATGGGGACTCGAGCATCGTGCAGCTTCTATCCGCATCATTGCACCACCCACATCCAAAGCCTCAGCCACACGGTTTGAGATCCGTGTGCCCGGCGCCGACTCAAATCCTCACTTTGTCCTTGCTGCTGTCTTGGGTTGCGGCTGGCGTGGTGTGGAGAAGAAACTTGAAATCCCATGCTCGCCGTTAGCCCTGGGTGAAAATGTCGGCGGTGCTTCTGACAAGGGAGCCCGGTTGGCGAAGAGCTTGCGGGAGGCAACAGAGAAATTCACGGCCAAAGACAGCATCGCAAGAGAAGTACTGGGTGATGATTTTGTTGACCATTTCGGCGGCACTCGAGAGAATGAGGTTAGGTTATATGACGAAGCAGTAACAGATTGGTAAGAATTTCCTCTCCCAGCTTCCCAAAAAAAGAAGAAAAAAGAGAGAGAGAGAAAATAGAAGAAGAAAAAGAAGAAGAAGACAACGAGTTTCTTTCTTAAGCTAACTCATCTCTAGGGAAATGAAGCGGTATATCGAAGCCGTATAAGAGTATAAGAAAGAGGCGGGAAAGGCGTAAAGGGGGTATTGGGGAGTAAGGCCAAATGTGAAAAAAAAAAAAAATCGTTGGCATAAGTACTTTTTACGATTTGTAGAAGTCATAGACTTTCAGCATTGGAATAGTATATCGGCGTGTCCATTGCCGTTTTCACCCTGTCTTTTTTTTTTTTTCTCTCTCTCTCTCTCTCTCTCTCTCTCTCTCTCTCTCTCTCTCTCTCTCTCTCTCTCAGAAGCGCATCATCAGAAAACGGGGAGAGAAAGATATCTTAAGATGGTTCCATTTAGTTTCCGTGCTGCAGAGCTCTTCACTGTGTATTGTCTGCACTCCTTGATTTGCTGCCTTTACCAAATGGTCTCCTGGCGGATATGAATGTTCTATTGAGCCATGGTGGTCAGTAAATCACACAAACAACAAACAAAACAAAAAAAAAAAAAAAAAAAAAAAAAAAAAAAAAAAAAAAAAAAAAAAAAAAAAAAAAAAAAAAAAAATACAGCTAGAAGGCACGGAAATATGTAAAATCCAAAATAACGCAAAAAAACACGTACACTTTAATACAGCTCCTAAGCAGCGGGTTCTGTGACTCTATCATAACCCTGGCTAACAGGTCTCGGGTCCTTGCTTCCTCCCAGCCAGCGAGGCCAAACAGTCTCAAAGTCCAATGATCGCAGCCTAAAAAAATGAAAAGAAAAAGAAAGAAAGAAAAAATTGATTAATACACAAAAAGTTCCAGTAATAAAAAAAAAGAATGTAAAGTAAAAGGGGAGAGGGAGGTAGGGAGGGAGGGAGGTAGGTAGGTAGATTGGGAGGGGGGAAAGATTGCCTTACCCGACTCAAGTATCTTGTACAAAAGCTCCCCCTTCTTCCTGGTAAAGGGATCTTTGGCCCAATTCCGCACTGGCAGCCAATCTGATCGCTCTCGAGCACTCTCAGCACCAAGCTCCATTAGCCATGGCCGAACTTTGGGCGTGGGATCAAAGTCAATGGCTTGAGCTGTGCATATCTCGGCGAAGATGGCGCCGTATTCCTTTGTTGCTGCGCCAACACCCGCGCGGGGCTTCTCGACCTGGTCTTTGTCGGAAGACGTGTCGGAGGGCACGTCAGCCAGCGGATCCGGGTCGACGGGGAAGAACAAAGGCGTGACTTCGGTGAATTCTAGTTGGCCGCCGGGCTTGAGGTGGTTAAAGGCCTGGGTGATGAGTCTTTTCCAGTCGCGAATGCCACCTCCCACCAAGTTACGTAGCTGTATGAAGTCGTACAAGCGCGGGGGCCAGTCTTCGGCGGCATCGGCAATTTCAAAGGTCAAATTGGGAGGCACCTCCTTGGGCAGGTTCACGCTGCTTAACTCAGTGCCTAAGACATCTACCAAGGGATTGTTCTGCGCCATCTCCATCGCCCAATGGCCGCCTCCACATCCCACGTCGAGGATATGGAATCGAGGGCCATCGGGGGTGAGCTTCTCTAAAGGCAGCTTGGTGAAGGTGAGGACGCCACCGAGACAAAGGGTGAAGAGTTCGTGTTGGTAGCCTTGACGCTCGTTTTCGTAGGGGTCGTTGGGGGTGACCATGCGGCCGGATCCGTGATAGACGTGACCGTATTCGTGGATGGGTGGGAGAGCATCTTCCGAGGCGGATGAATAGTTGGAGTTGGAGTCGCTGGCGGATGCGTCTTCATCGTCGTCTTCTTCTATGCCTTCTTCGTCTTCGTCTTCGTCCTCCTCCTCTTCTTCTTCTTCTTCTTCTTCTTCTTCCTCCTCCTCCTCTTCATCATTTTCATCCTCTTCGTTCACGACCTCGTCATTCTGTTCCTCGCCTAGTTGATGACTGTCATCAACGACAACAACAGCAGAATCGTCAGGAAGCGGCATCTTTTCTGCCGCCATTTTGACGTTTTAGAGTCGAAAAAAAAAAAAAGAAATAAGAAAAGAAAAGTAAATAAAAAAATATTAAGAAAAAAAAATAAAGAGCAAATGAGATGAGATGAGATGAGATGAGATGAGATGTCAACTCTTCGTCCTTCGTATGTACCTGAGACAAACTAGATCTTATCTTTTGGCACCAGTAATTTCGTCTTCACTTTTTCTCCAATTGCTCCAACGTCGCTCGCCTCCTCCCCCCCTTTAGGTTCGTTCGTGCGTGCGTGTGTGTGCGTGTGTGTGTGTGAGAGAGAGTTTGTGTAATTAGAGAGAGGCAAGGTAGGTAGTATTGATGTGGAGCGCCGCGTGTTTTCACTTTTTTTTTCCCGCCCGCTCTAATTTAAAGAAGTAAACCCTTGAAGCCGCAAGTTTCTGGTTTCTTTCTGGTTTCCCTAGAAGAAACTGAAGTATTAGAAAGGCCTTGTCTCTGTTTAAATTTTCGTTTCTTTCCTCCTTCTTTGAATCGAAAAATAAAATAAAATAAAATAAAATAAAATAAAATAAAAAAATAGAAAATGAAGAATAAATAAAATGCCGGAAAAATCCTTTCCCACGTGGCAAAAGCTTTGTTTGACTTGAACGGGCCGTCAGGTGATGCGACGGCAAGGGGAAATCAATCAAGGGTTCCCAGGTTCTTCTTCCTTGGCAGCTGGCTATGCTAGACTAAATTGTATCTCAGACGGGAGCTAATACGGAATACTACCATATACGGAGTACATGTAGCCTGGATGGATGGATGGATTGGATGGATGGGATGGATGGAATGGGTGGAATGGATGGGATGGATGGTGATGTAAATGGCATATAGCAGTAATAAGTGGTAATAGTAGTAATAGTAATAGTAGTAGGTACTACCTTGTTATTGAAAAGATAACTTGAACCTGACTTGGCGGGCTAGCTGGCTCTCATCTCCAGTGTCGGTAAAGATGAGATGTGTGTCGTCGTTAATGATGGAGATGGAAAATAAAAATAAAAATAAAATAAAAATAAAAATAAAAATAAAATCAAAATTGAATATAATTCGTTGCTGAGGCGAGAAAAATAACAAAATAATAAAATAAACAATTGAAAACCCTAATCAAGATGAAGAAGAAAAACAGTAAACGAAGTGGCCAATAGCCAGCCCTTTTTTGCCAAGAAAGAGGATGTTGTGTCCCTTGGAAACCCTTGGAAACCCTTGGAAACCCTTGGAAACCCTTTCATACCCTTGGATACAACTTGGAAGGGGAAAAGAAACGCCTGTGGTGCCAGGGATGTTTCAAAGAGGAGGAGATGTGAGAGAGAGAGGAGATGTGAGAGAGGGAGAGAGGGAGGGAGGAGGGAGAGAAGGGAGAAAGCAATACAAGTATGAAGAAGGAAAAGAAAATGAGGAAAAAAAAAAAATTTAATTAATTTGTAAAACCAAAAAAAAAAAAAGCGAAAAGAGGAATAAAAGAATTGATAAATCAATTAAATCAATTAAATCAATTAAATCATAAAGTGACAGGGGCTGGAGCCCATCAAGTCAAGCAAGTCGCCTATTATTAGCTCGAAGGCGAAGAAAGGCAATGAAATGATGCAGGGAAATCGGCGAAGTACAAGTAGCTTCTACTTCTTTGGGAGGATTTTGTCCAATAATAGACAGCTTACGGAGTAAGTAGTTATAAAGTATTCGCCGAAGTCTTTCTCACATGCAGCTGGGCTGGCCTGTCACCGGCTCAATCAATCAAGCATTTAGTCGTTCGTTGATTCGTTCGTTCGTTCATTCATTATTCATGAATCCGTGATTTTTACTTTATTTATTTATATTTATTTATATATTTATTTGGTTTTTTTTGGGTTTTTTTTTATGATTCATATATTTATTATTCATTTATTCATTATTCACTTATTCACTTGTTCACTTGTTCACTTATTCACTTATTATTCATTTATTTACTTCGCCTTCATATAAACCCCTTCCCTTCGGCGGGTTTTAATACTCCGTATTATCAAACGACTCCATTATTCTGCATCATACGCTGTTGTATGCTGCCGTAGCATCACAACTAACAGGAAATTCCCAACATGGCTGTTGTATGTACTCATGCTGCTACTACTGCTAATACTACGGAGTACTACGGCTAGTACTACTACTCCTCCTCCTACTGTATGTAATACACATACAAGTATAGAGTTACAGCACAGTAGGTAGGTAGTATTGCAGTCCGTATTGTATTGGGTATTTCGTATTATATTGATTTACATTTGTAACCTGTAAGCTGTAAGCCGTAACCTGTACCTGTGCCTGTGCCTGTAACCTGTACCTGTAACCTGCTATTTAAGCGAGACAAAGTGTCTAATCATGAGACGTTTGAAGAAGAATAAAATGATTGAATGATTATTGAATGAATGACTGAATGTTTGAATGAACGAATGGACAATTGGAACGAATGAATGAACGAAAGATTTATTTGTCAATGTGTTCATTCCGCATGAGATATGATTCAACTACTGCACGGTCCGTATTTTCAACCAATCCATTGATACTATCAAGCTTGCATCACAAGTACACTATGTACGCATTGCAGCCGCAGTAGTCAGGGGCTATTATTTATTTTTATTTTATTTTTGGATGCCGGCCCCCCCCCAAATAGGCCGTCTTTCCGCTGTTGGCTGGATACTATTTGTAAAGGTGGGTGGGTGAGTGGGTGAGTGGGTTTGTGGATGCATACAGACAAGATGGATGGATGGATGGATGGATGGATGGATGGATGGATAGATGACAGAATGCATCCTCGGTGATTACACAAATGCTGCGTACAAATATATATATATATATAGATATATAGATATATGTGTGTGTATGTGTGTAGTTGTGTATATATACTCGTATTGCATAGCTATTCAAACCGTTTTATTACTTTGATAGAACAGAAAAGCAATACAAAGTATAGTCAAACTATATAGAAGTATTTTCCAGATTTACTAATAATAGTAGGTTGGTAGAATCACGGACATCAAGACACTTGATAATCTCCGTCCCTCCCCATACAAAGTAATCCCGGGAATCACGCAGCAATCTCAAATAAGCAGCTACATAAACCCAGAATATGCACATAAGACAGTCCCAATACAATCCAACCACATCATGCACATCACATCACCACGGAGTAATCCCGTACAAGGAAGGGAGAAGAAGAAGAGGAAGAAGAAGAAGAAGAAGAAGAAGAGAGAGGAAAAGAAAAAGAGAAAGAAAAAAAAGTAAATTACGCTGTTTCATCTACATTCCATTGTTCTTCCTTGGTCTACTAACAAAACTTGAGGTAATCGGGGCGGAGGACACAAGAAGAACAAGAAGTAAGAAGATGTAAGAGAGAGATTCCACCCCCTCTTAACAGCCACATTCATTCTTTTTCTTTTTTTTTTCTTTTTTTTTTCCACCTCTCATGCGTCATCCCCTCCCAAAAAAGGCAAAATGCAATAAGACCAACAACATGCTATAAACAGAATGCGGTTGGTTGCCCGTCGGATCGCTCCGTGCCGAGTCCATCTTTCTCCCTATTCGTTTCCCATTTTCTTTTAATTTTTTTTTTTTTATTTTCCTTTTTCTCCCCGATAATTAATTAATTAATTCACTTCCGTTTATCTCACACAACACAATTAATATATACGAGTATGTGTACAGAGTACTCCTCCGTATGCTGTATGATATATATAGATGCGTATGATAAGGATGTAGTATTTTTGTCCTTTTATCTTTTGAATTTTGAAATTTTTTCTAAATTACCGCATAGTTAGTTTTACTTGCAGTATTCTTCTTCCCCTTGAGTACTCCGTATGAGGGACAGACACATTTGATTCCCCAAGTACCGCGCATCTGCAAATCTAATGCAGCTCGGATATGCCGCCTTGGCATCAAAAATCAAAATGCATACGTAGTAGTAGTGCCCGCGCTTTCATTCAGAGTACATATACATACTTGTGCTTGTGGTGTAACCGAATCGATGCAAGTAGGTAACTACTCGTATGTGTCCGTAGCCAAATGGTTGCAAATAGACACTCGTGTTGGCGGCCTTCCTCTTCCAACTCATCTCCACCGCCTTATTGCGTACAACCAGCTCACTATGAAAAACCCGGTCAGCAAGTATACTGTATATCGTATATTTTATTATTGATTGATTGATTAATCCCAAGAAATAAAAGTTTCAAACCGACTTCAGATTCACAGGTATTACCCAATCTACGGAGAACCTACAACTGGAGTAGCCAGCAGGACAAAGTCACACAGACCTCGCTAGTGTGTCCTCACCGGCGGCATACAATACAACCAACACCCGTACACATACAATACAAAATACAATACACATACAGAATACGATACATCCTATTAATGCATTCAGTTATATTGATTGATATATTAATATATCAGGCAAGGAGGAAAGCGTGTAATCGCCAATCAGAAACATCATATTGAGAGAGATATTAGTTCCCCTATAACGCCGATGCTATGACGTACCATAATAGAATCCTTTGGCCACCACCATATCATCATATTTGCCCACCCGCATTCGCACCAAAAAGCTCCTCCGAAACCAAAAGCAGGCCAAAGGGCCAAGCAAAATACGCTGATACAAGAAAAGAACCCAACAGTCATAAACTTTCCTCCAAAACGACATGTATAATAAATCCAATAAAACTCCAGCCTCTCTCTCTCTCTCTCTCCGTCTCTCTCTCGCTCTCAAACTCGTGTCAAACTTCATCGAGGCGTCATCATTAAGGTGTGATTGGCGGATATTAACTGAAAAGAAAAGAAAGAAAAAAGAGAGGAAAGGAAAGGAAAGGAAAGGAAAGAAAGGAAAGGAACAGAAAAAAAGAAAAGGAAAAGGAAAAGACAAGAAAAGAAAAGAACAGAAAAAAAATTGCCTGCCAAGTAATGCATACATCATCACCAGAATGAAACTTGGCTTTTAACAGGTAGCCTCCTGCTTGCCAAAGCTTTCCCCAAGGTATGATTGAAAAAGATCAAAAGCCTCCTACCCGAACATTGCTAGCTCATGGTGGCATGCTGGCATGCAACATCTAAGGTCTGTCGACATACATTCCTCTTATTCTTTCTTTCTTATTGAATGAATTTTTTTTTGTTCACCAAGCCTTCAATTCTTCATCCTCGCTCATTAACAAGGCCTAGATCATCGTGTAGATTGTTTGGCGCTGTTCCTGTTTCCCTTGGCATCATAGTAAATTTTTTTTTTTGGCGTGTGTGTGTGTGAGTGTGTGTGTGTGTGTGTGTGTGTGTGTGTGTGTGTTAAAGGTCTTTTCTCCTCTTCCTTCCACCACGTCCGTCCGGATGGTCATCATCAGGAACATACTCCTCAGGGTGAAAATCGGGGTTGCCATAGTGCGCTCTATTCCATACACTGTTCTTGAAAGTGCTGCTCGTCGGTGTTTGATATGGCGGCTCTCGGACATTGATGCGTTTGCCCTCATCGTATTCTAGCTGGACATGACTAAAGCGTATGTGGTAGTTGGCGGGAGCCAGTGTTACGCTAGGAACAAGAGTACCAGAATGACTATTGTTTATCCTGGTGGCAGTCATCAATGTCGGACTGGGTGTCATGGAGGTGCTCGAAGTCATTGGGCTTGGTGAAGCAACAGCAGGAGGGAGCGCGGGTGGAGGTTGCTGTCGTGGCACCTGGGACGGCAGAGGCTCAGAGAACTGCGGCATCCACGGACTTGGCTGCTGTGATGGTACAAAGTGTTCGCCAACGGGGCTTGTTGCCGCAGGTGAAGTTAGAGGATTTATTTCACCCATTGTGCTTAAGCTGAACCCTGGTAGCAAGCCAATGATGCTAGCAGGCGTGTTGAAATTAGTTGGGCTGTTGTGGATAGAGTTGATGGTAATATCGCTGGTGTAACTGGAAACTCGGTTCACCTGTAAATCGACAGGGCCAGAGGGGGGAGGGACGGGCATGGCTAGACCTTGCATCGGCCGCGGTGTTTGATAGAGAATGTCGTAGTGGTCAGGCCTATACAGCAGATATAGCGTAGGTCCTAGAGCTGCAGGATCTTGCTGGTTGGCTTCCTCTGGAAAGCGGTAGCGATTAACTTGGCTGCCAGGGCTGCGATCAAGGTAGGCAATTTCCAAAACAAAATCAATGGGCTTGAGGAGCAGGTTAGCCAAGCCAACTATGCCCAAGTGTTCAATCTCGCGGTTGACAATATCGATTGCCTGTGCGCAGTATGATGCGATGCCTCCAAGATCAGCCACAAATGGGTCATAGATTGCTGCATTGGCCTTGAGGTAGGTGGCTGACAACATTCGGAAGTAGTAGATGATGTTGGCCTCGATGTTGGGGTCGTTAAATCTCTGGACAAGTAATACTCGGGCTAGGCCAGGGTTCGCAATGTTGGTAGCCAAGTCCCTTAACAGGTTGTGAGCCTCTTCGGCAAAATCTTCGTGATATTCGTAGCGGCCAATGTTGGAGAGCATGGAACCGAGGCTCATAAGACGAGCCACCTCTCCTTCAATCTGACCCTGGTTTCCGAGATCGATCAACTTTTCGTAATAGGCGAAAGCAATTGCTGTAGAAATGAAACCTCACATATTAGTGACACAAGCTCAAGCTGAAAAGGGTTTTTTTCTTCTCTTTTCTTTTCTTTTCTTTTCTTTTCCTTTTTCTTTTATTGTCATATGAAAGCTAAACAAGGCCTGCACAGCAACTTACCACGCCATCCGCAATTCCCATCGCCTTTAATCTGCCGGTAGTGGGAGTATGTTTGGGGTAAAGCCTGCAGCGAGGAAAATTGTCAGCATCAGCGCCCCTCGTAAATAGCATAATTCCCTCGTTCCGTTATATGTTATTCCATATATTTTTTTCTTCTTATCCATTTCCATCCATTGTATGGGCCGTATCGAGGGAAGAGGGAGGAGGACGGGGTACAAACAATAGTCTTCTCAACGTAAACCGGGTCGGCTTTTGCGTATTCTTGGGTAATGGCATCGCTTGGGGTCTTCTCGCCGACAAAGGGTCCCTATTTGTTTAGTATCGAATTAGCAAGCCATTCCCATTTGCGCGTTTAATTGCCGGAGAAAAGAGAGAGAGAAAGAGAGGGAGAGGGAGAGGGAGAGGGAGAGGGAGAGAGAGAGGGAGAGGGAGAGAGGAGAGAATATTCTTATTCCAAAAGACATGGAAATTCTGTGACTTGAAATTCTGTGAGCAGCAAATTGCCAGCCCGAAAAACGTACCTCGAGTCCCGGCTGAAACCTCTCGGCCGCAGCCTGTTGCGCAGCCAAGTCGTGTAGGTTCGACTCTTGTTCCTCCATCTTGATAATGGGGCTATCGCTTCGATTGAGTCGGCGTCGAAGAGGAAAATGGTGCTGCTGTTGCGCTGCTGCCGAATGCGGAGACGGAGAGCCGTAGTACGGACAAAGAGCACCGCAAGAAGCTGCTGCTGCTACTGCTGCTGCTGGTCCTCCTCCTGCAGACGCAGTTCCGTCAGGGCCAACTCCCGCTCCGCCAGTGTCAGTGGGGAACAAGAAGTCAAGGCCGTGAGCAGCGCCTATGCCATAGGGAAAAGAAAAGGAAGAGGCAGTATAAGGCGTGGGTTGAGGCTGAAACATGCCTCTAGAAGTGATGGCAGAAAGCAGGATTTATAAATAAAAAATAAAATAAAATAAAGAGGGATGGAGGGTAGAGAAGAGAGACGGCAAATTCCAGCAGCAAAAAAAGAGAGAGTTTGTTCAGGGAAGCTTCGAAAATAAAAATACTAGATAGTGGAGTGGTAGTGGGTAGTATAGTGGTAGTGATAGGGGGGGTTCCAGTGGTAAAAGTACAGGTACAGGTAGGGTGTAGAAGGTTAGTTATGTTGTATTAGTGAGCAGTCCAGCAGACCGGAATCCAGAGCACAACCTCAAAGATTTAACAAAACAAAAAAAAAAAGAAAACAAGAAATAAATAAAAAAGAATTGGAAATCTGAAGATAACACAGTCCCACCCGGTTTTTCTTTATTCTTAATTATCTTCAAGGTTCTTTTCCAGTTAGCGGCGGTAGATGCGGTTAACTGGTGGTGGTGGTGGTGGTGGTGGTGGTGGTGGTGTAAGTAGTGGTAAGTAGTGGTAATGGTAATGAGTGGTGAGGCAAGGCGGGCGCCCACCTGTCTATTCCGTAGCGGGCGTCAGTCGGTACAAGTACCTTAAGTATGTCGTTTAGGTGACTACCTTGTACTAAGGTAGGTAGCAGGTAGTAAGTAAGTGGCCCTAGTATACTCCGTAAAGATTGCTGCAGAAAGCTGAGCGAGGTTGAGGTTGGTTTAATAAAGGCAGGATTCTTTTTTTCTAGGGCCTGTCAGGGCTGCGTTACAACTGAAGGGCTTCTTGCTGAAAGATACAGTACAGGTACAGCGGTTAGGTGGTACTGCTTTGTACAGGGGATCAGCATGGTAGGTACTTACTTGTACAATGTATAAGGTACTGGTATGTTCGGGGGATGCTGGTACGTTGCGTTGGCAGAAGACAGACTGGAGATGAGCCCTGCCAGGATCAATAATTTAACCCAGTTGAAAGCGGATGTTTAGGCCCTGCTAGCGCTCTGGTAAAAGCTCTCTATGGGGGCTCTCTCTGGTCTTTCTGGGGGCGGGTATGGCGGGTTTCAACAGCACGTCCAGGCGTCGGTAGATTAGCGAGCTTCGGCTGTACCGCTGCAGCAATCAGAGACAGGCTGAGTTGAGCACAGTCGCCCTACAGCATATACTTTAGGTTGTAGTGAAATAGAATAGGTTGGTATATAATAAGTGTGTATATCACTTCAATGATGGAGAGAAAGAGAATAGAGATTCATCTAATAAGAGGTGAAGAGGGAGGAGAAGAAGGAAGAGGGAGAAAAAATATAAAAATTAAAAGAAGATTGAGTGAGAAGCGGGGG
>JACBYL010000075.1:0-142571 GCA_015266385.1 Trichoderma oligosporum | reverse complement strand
ATGGTGTTGCTACTCTTTACTGGAGGGTCATTTTCGAGGACCTAGAACGATTCTCTTGCTTGGTACCTTTGTAATCTGCACTGTATTAGCGCCAGCACTACATTGGTCCTGTGCCTTTTCTTGAGTGGGGAATGCATGGTGACTTTAGACAGCGATCCGGAATAAGGGTGCGGCATACAGTTTTTATACAGACTATATTACACTGTACGAGTCTATATTACACTGTACGAGTAGTATGTGAGGCGGTTAGACTCTGTACACAATGAGCAAATACAATCAAATTGTTTAGCAAACTGACAGGTGCAACTAGTTCTGTCATGAATCGCTCGCTAGTCCACGTTGTCTCGGTAAACCGTCCGTAAAACAAAGGAGTAATAAATCTACGCCGAGAGAACTTTTGTATCAACATCAATCAATGTTACATTACTAACTCTTCCCCCCCCCCTTGCGGAGTAATTCTTTTAACTTATAAACCCCAATTTAGTTGGACAACCTTTCCGTGAATCCAATTGAGGTGATAAAAAGTTGGCGACATAAGCTTATATCATGACATATTCACATTTCACGCAATTGGAAAAAAACATAAAGAACAAAAGAAGAATAGAAGAAGAAGAAGAAGGAGAATAGAAGAAAAGAAGAAAAGGCGGCTACTGCATCTTCACATGCCCGCGTGCCGCGTCTTCTTGGCGAACCCTTCCTTTTGTCTCCGCTAACCCGCAGTCTTGGCATCGCCTCTTGACAACAAATCCGATGATGCTATGGGATGCTATCTTTGCATTTCCCAGCAAATGCCATGCCGATTTTTTCATTTTTTTTTTTTTCAACTTTATTACTGGTTTTCTGTCTATAGAAACTTTTTTGCTAGTTAACTCGAGACATTACGTAGCTGGACAGTGAGTGAGCTTATTGATTTGAGAGAATCTCTCTTTAAGTATATTGATTGCTATTGGTATCAACCGTCATTCAAATTAGAATACACTCCGTCGAGAAAAAGAATAGATGAAAATCAATAAGCCCTTCCCATCCCCATCTTGACGCCTCATAATGCCGTGTTATAATTACAGTTCGCTGTTATTGTTATACCCCCTAAGAGAAACCTCGGAAAACACCGAACGGCCACAGCCTGTCTGTCCTGTCTGGTCAAATTGACGCAATGATAATCTCATTTGTCCACGCCCTTAAGCTTTTACACGCCTCTTGTTTCTGCTACTAGTAGCAATGCCCTTTTTGCTATGATTTTTCTTTCTTTCTTTCCTTTCTCTCATATTTTTTTTGTTTTTTTTTTGTTTTTTTTTTAATCAACGTCGTCTTCCTCTTCCGCTCCGCGATACTTCATCTCTAGCACCCACTTGCCGTCAAACTCGATACCTCGCCGTATCTTTGTTCCTGCCTTCCTCCAAATTGCGCTTCCCAATCCCAAGTCAGCGATGAACAGCCGCCACTCATCTTCATGAGCAACGTTGGTTGACAAGGTCGGGTCGCCATCATCAGGGGGTGGCGTTACAGCCTCTAGCAGGCCCTTCTTCGGTGCTCCTATTGCGACGACGTAGCGTGGTTTGACGAACAAGTGGCCTCCGTCAATAATAGCAACCTTACCGCTTGTCGGGTCAATTCCCGAAGGAACATCTACTGCTAGTACAAATGCCTCATTGCGGTTCGCCCATTCCATCAACTCATATACCGATGCCTGGTCTCCGACTCGTAATTCTTCAAACGACATGGTAAGGCCGAGCAACGCGTCAATGATGAGAGAGATGGATAGGCCGCTAGCTGTGCCGGACCCTTTTCGTAGATATTCGAAAAAGTCGTGTTTACTCAGGACTTTTCCTCCAAAATTCCTGTAGAGTTGAATCTGTCGCCTCAAATCCTCTAGCAAGTCTCGCTCGCGTTCGATACCAACCAGACACACAACCACATCAAAGTTTTTGTTTCGGAGGTGACGTCCGGCGGCCAAGGCACGAATGCCCGACTTATTGTTACCAGCAAGTATCACAATGGTAGATGAACGCACTGAAGCGTCACTACCAGATGCTCCCGCTACAACCATCTCGAAGCGGACCTTCATGGCTGGATCTGATAAGGCGTTAACGGCCACTTCAGCGATGCCTCTTCCCGCATTTTCCGCCATCAAACTCTCGCTAAAACCAATCTCGTTGGCCGCAATATTCTCAATATTGAGCATTTGTAGCGTGGATATTGTTTCTAGGCGACGATTTGAAGGTATGAGGTAGAGGCCTGGCAGCTGTTGCTGTTGCTCATAGTCGGTACTGCGATGGCCAGTCGTGGGACTCGATCGACGCGAAGCTTGATAACGTAGACTGGAGTTTACCCTACTAAGTGGCTGGCCTCCAACGGCAGTGCTTGCCTTACGGGACTGCGAGCGCTTAGCACCACCAGCCTTGCTATCAGCTCTTCGAGTATTCTGGTTGCCATTCTTGGGCTCACGGCCGCTCAGCTTCTCTGATCCGTTAGCACCAACATCAGCCTCGCTATTCCAGTAATCGGCATTTGGTGACGCCACCGTGATTGGAGGCAAATCCAACACATTTTCGGTGTAATGCAAGTTTTTGCCTCCAGCCGTTCCAGGCTTGGGCCGGCGGTTGTGCGCTACAAGGCGGCTTGCATCGTCAACCTGATCTTCTTTTCTCATCTGATCAAAAATCTTGTGTTTATCGAATTTGGCCAAATTGTTCTCAAAATCAAAATCACCCATTTCTTCCGTGACATCTTCAGATGCCCATCCATTGTCCATGAGATTTTTTCCATTCTTTCCATTTCGTTTAAGGGAGCTGAATGGTTGAAAAGAAGAAGTACTCTGCAAGATTGGAGTTTGTCTCCAGCCTTTGCCATGCCCTTGGGGTTGAGCAGCCGCATGCGTTTCAGCCAAGTGATCTTTATGAGCCTTTGGATGTCGCCGTGGTTTTTTCTTTTGCTGTTGATGTGTGGGAGCTGACACTTCCTTGACTGGTCGAGACTTGCCATTTGCTACATCCTTGGGAATGATGACTGGGTCAATCTTCAAATCCTTGACTGACGCCACAATTGTGTGCTCATCACCAGAGTCGGGTGAAGGTCTCCCCACATGAATGCCGTACAAGACTCCCGGGTGTGCTGTTGCATCACTCTGATCTCCGCTCTTTTCAGGCGCGCTGTTCTGTTTCCCTGATGCCGCAGACTTTGGTCGTCTTCCTAGACTTAGAATAGCCGGATCGACAAAGGCAGGTTGGTTGGATATCTGCACCGTAGGCTGGCTCGGCGGTTGCCTAGTATAGATCGGAGCTGGGGGTTTCTCAACAGGCGGTAGCTGTGAGACCGGTCCATCACAATTGACTTCTGAAAGATCGGCAATGTTGGAGGCATCGATTCGGATCTGGGGAACCCATTCCTGAGTTGCAGCAATAAAGACTTTTGTCGGCGCGTTAATTATTTGTCCATTTCTTATATGGGTCTTAAAAAATTTCCACAGGTCATGAAGAGACACGCTTACCATTCGTCAAGGTGAGGCTGCTCCCTGCTTGAACATCGCGAACCGTGCCCGTAAGTTGATGTCCTGCAGGTTCCCTCAGTACCACCCGCATGTGCAGTCCAGTGAACTGGCTCGCCATGATGGACACGCGAAGCCCGAAATTCGCAGTTGTCGTTGACGATTGTTGCAATTCCTCGAACCCAAATTAATTGGTTTCCCCCAAAGGATCAAAAAAAATTAAAAAAAAAAAAATTCACACTGAGAAGTGCCAAACTCCGTCTCTTTGATTCTTCACACCGTCATCTAGCAGGCCCTCGTAACCAAGCCCCCCTTCGGAGGTGATTTCGAGGCGAGCGGCAGAGTAAAGGTGTCCCAATGGGTATGGGTATTGAATTTCGACCTAAAAAAATTCTCTTGGTTGATGTATGGGCGGTGAAGAAAGTTAGATTTTAATAATTCGGCAATTTTATAACGTGAGAGAGTTCTGGCTGAGCGTGAGGTGAAAAACAAATTCGACAAGGTCAGGAGGAGTTTTGAGACACGCGCAGAGCTCAAGATGCATATATCCGGGGAGAACAGAGGGCAACCGCAGCCGTCGTTGAAATAACTAGAAAGCAGCTTCAGGGTCGGATTATCTTTAGGGTCATGCACCGCGAATTCTTCTGTCCTTGACAGCTGAGGATGAGTGTCTTGGATGAGAAGAATGAGAAGACGGATAAAATCTTTGGTAGATGATGGACGTTCGTATCAGAAAGCGGTTTGAATGGTGGCTCAAGCTAAACTCAACAAGGGTCGCCGACAAGGAAATGTCCACACCAACATAAGAAAATAAACCTGGTTGGGCTTATCGATAAGCAGGGTCCTTGCAACCTCTTGTGAATCCTGTCCAGCCCTTTCCCGGGTATGTACGACCTCACTTACTACCGTACCTTACCTCACTACCTGGTACTAAGGTAAGGTACTTGATCTATTTACTCCGTTTCGTGTGTTATCTTATGCAAACCCTGGACATTAACTTGTCAGATTAGGATTTGGACATTAGGCTCACTCACAAAAGTGTCAGCAATATTACTTACCGCCATCCAGCCGGCATCTGAACTGTTCTGTAATCAAGTACAATATAATAAAGTAGTTGTACCTCAGGTACTTACATACGGTTAATTCTGCAGACAGTGGTACAAGTAACTGCTTCGTTATACAAAAGGGCCACACCAAACACCAAGCTAAATGCCATCATCGTCATCATTAAGCGTCATTATTATTAAGCTAAACCAATCTTACTAAGTTTTGTCCCATGAACAATTAGTAGTACTTGCTTGGTCTTCACATAAACTGACTGTACGAGGAATCCTTTACGCCTAAAAGCCTACATACGATTACTGCGTTCATTTTGTTCTGTTTTAAACAAACACATAATATAAGTAGCATTTGCTTTCGTGATTGTTACAAGTAATATAAAAATACTTCGTACTTTGTAGAGAAGATGAAAAGAGATATCGTCTGCCTATTTTATTTCATCACTCGTGTCGTTGTATTAAAAAAATAATAATCTTATAAAATCTATTCCTTATACAGAGTATTACCCAAGTAAAATGTAGTAGACAACTATAAGTAATTAAGAGACATCACTGCTGACTGCTACATTAATATTACTCTGTCCGCCAACTCAATTTTTTTTTTCCAAGAGGGATTTCAAATCAATCCCCTACACCCGTCTCAAATGACCCAATACTCTCCGCAGCATCAGATTGGGCTGACCTAGCTTTTGTTTTTGCTGTTCACCTGACACCACAGATTTGGGAGTCAAGTCTCAGATATGTGGTTCGTATTATTGGGCCGAGACCGTTCTTCTTCTTCCACAAAGAAAATTGGCCAAAGAATTCCAATTATATGATGGCATATTGGTCTGTGATGTTGCGATTGGCCCTTTTAGTACCATTGTCCACTGCCACCCGCGTATCTATTTATGGAGAGGAAATCATATAGTTAATAGTACAAATACTTTCACAGATGATATTGGGTCATGACTCGACATGAAAAGCGTTACCATGCCATGGCTCTCTGTCCTTCCTCATCCACGTCAATGATTTCTCGTATCTTTTTCTTAGTTAGGGTCTCTGCAGCACCTTTGCGATTCGTAATGAAGTCAGCAATGGCGTTTGGCCTTTTCGCTGCTGCTTCCTCGGCGCTGTAAAGCTGCTTATAAAAATGAATGACCCGTGTGTGGGCCATGACCTTTGACTTCTCAAAGCCTAGGACTCGTAGCCCCTCCTGGCTTGTGGCTCGGCTCAGCGCAACGTAAGCCTGTCCTTTCTCAAACACCCTACCCAGATTGACCGTAACCCTCTCCAGAGTCTGCCCTTGAGCTTTATGGATAGACAATGCCCATGCAAGAATCAGGGGAAGCTGGACTCGCTTAGCTTGGACTTCTCCGTTGGGGAGTTCTACCTTCCACTCCTCTGGCTGGCAGAGAATCACTCGCGAGATGCCATCTGTTGAAATGAATTTTACAACAGGCCATTCCCTGCCGGACCCATCCAGCTCAGGCTCACGGCTGAAAGCTTTCAATTTCTTTCTTGCCCTTGCCATGGCATCATCCATATCGGAATCGTACTCATCCGTGCTTTTCATGTCAAAAGTAGCCTCGTCAGAGAAAGCAATGACTCTACCAAGTGATCCATTCACCAAAGATGCATCCAAGTTCTTGATAAGCATAACTTGAGAATTAATTTTGAGTTCAATGGATTTTGGTGCCATCATGTTTGCCAACAGCTTGTCCCGTATGTTGACGTCTCCCGTATCTGTTGCATCATATCGAGTTGCGTTTCCGGGCAATTCTTTCAGCCTTCTCTCATTAGAGCCATCAACTTGTGCTCGCGTAGGGAAGAGCTCTGCTGACTCCACCCCGTCGTCGAATTCAAGTGGTCTTGAAAGTTTCTTGAAAGTTTCCAACGTGTCTTGGCTAATCTGCCCCAATCGCATCTCGTTCAGCATGCTGGCAAATTTGGGATCGCGCTGGCGGAAAACTTGTGTGAGGCCAATTGTATGGTCTATTGATGTACTCCAGGTAGCAGCATCAAATGCAAATTTGACTTCGCGCTTCTTATCGCCATCAGGAACAGGTGGGAGCTGGAAGAAGTCTCCCGTGATGATCAGCTGAATACCACCCCAGGGGCGGCCATTATTTCGAATTGTTCTCCCAATCTGAGATAACTTATCGAACAAATCTCCATCCACCATGGAAATCTCATCGATGATGAGACATTTGGTACGAAGCCATCGGCTTTTGGCTTTAGGGTTCCGTCTAATTTTTCTCACAAGAGTAGGCGCATCTTCTTTTCCAAGACCAATACCTATTTAAAAAGAAGAAAAAAAAAATTGTTAGAATATCGAAAGCATTAACAGCGAAGCAACTAGTAACAGTGCGGGTGTAGATTCTTTTTTTTAGCTTACCTGAGAAGCTGTGAAGCGTAATTCCTCCAATATTACATGCAGCAAGGCCTGTCGAGGCCGTCACAGCCACCCTCTCGGGATCTCTGGCATGTTTTGACCTCAGTTGGTTGATGATGGCTCTCATCAGCACAGATTTCCCTGTTCCGGCCGGGCCAGTGAAGAACACACTCTTGCCCTGGTTCACCACCAGGTCGAGCACATGTTCCTGTTCTTTGCTCAGATGGATGGCATCGCGCTTGGAGGCATCATGAGATTTCCCAAACTCTGGCGGCTGCTCTTCGAGGCTAACTCCTTGAGAGTCTGCTTGAGCTGAGCGTTGAATCTTAAATTGCTTCTTCTGTTCCTGGATAGCACTAGCAGACGCCTCCCACATGCGCACCGGTTTCGTAGGCGGAATAAACGTAGAACCGGCATCATAATTTTGCTTCTTTTCAGGTTCTGAGCGGAAGCTTGCTGGTAATATTCGCTTTTTCTTCTGCGCAGGCAGCTCTATCAATTCGCCCTCACCAGATGAATCACGTTTTAAGGAACAATTATTCGTGCCGGAGATGGTCGTTTGAGGTTGCGGAGGGAAGTAATGTGATGTGGGGGAAGAGGACCAAGATATCTGCTGTGTAGCCGGCGGAGGGAGAGAAGGAAAAGACTCGACGTTTTCTTTTACTTGAGGCTTCGGTGCGGGGAGAGAGGGAAGCGCGGAAGGGGCCACATAATCGAGGTCAAGATTTTCATCATCACTAAAATCATCTTCTGCAAAGTACACCATCTGTTTAATCTTTGCGTCTGCATCGGGTCCAGTAAGGTCAACGAAGCCGGCATCATGCTTAAAAGGGTCTGATTTGTTGTATAGAGAAGCCAATGATCCGTTGGTGCCACCACCCGGATTGCTTGTGGACTGCTGTGCGGGGCCGGATGATCGGTCTTGCAGAGGTTTGGAAAATGCTGCTGTCGTCCTCGCCGACGATGCAAAAGCGCTGTTGGTAGACGAACTCGTAGGGTTAGTTTTCTTGAACTGGTCTCGAATGTCAGTCCCCGGAGTAGCACCCGGGCTACTCGATGGGAGCAACTGTTTTGCCAGGACATTTCGACCAGGGGGGTCATTGGCCTTAAAAGCTTTATTAGCCTTTGCGAACATCGAGTCGGCTGTGTTAACAGAAGACGAATTGCTAGGCGTGTGGACATAAGCAAATTGAGCTACAGTTGCTCTTCGAAGGACGCTCCGCGAGGCCGGCGAGGATAGAACAGCAAGGTTGAAGAGGCTGACGGTCATAAACAGCAGAGACGCTTAAGGAGAGGGGAAGCCTGGAAGAATAGCAGTCCCGAGGTGCTGTAGCCAATACATCCAGGCTAGGGCTTCATGGATGTACAAGTATTGGATGTATTATGACAGATCGAGATGCTAATGGAAGCGTGTTTCCCAGGGCCTGGGTGGGACGTTGCATCAATCAACGCGTGAGGTGCCAGCCGCTAAATCGCGTATCCATGTAAATAAATTTACAGAGTATCTTGCTTAGTCATAACAAAACATTGGTATCTATCTCCCTTTTACATCTTCATATAAGGTATTATTATATCTTGTCTAATTCTCATATGGACGGCCATGATCATCTTCTTTATGCAATACAAGGTACAGAGTACAAAGGAATGGAAAGATGGTGTGATGGTTATTAAATCAAGCCTAGAAAACGAGTCACAATCTTCTCGCAATTGGTCGCCTTATTCCCGCTATTGATCCAGATTATTTGTACTAGATTATTTATAAGGCCTATGAGCTATCAGGCTCAGAATAAAGCACCACCTGTGATCAATTGATAAATTAATTTGCATGATATACTTCGGAATACTGCAAAGAATGTCCATTTTCAATTTCAATAGCAGCTGGTGGCTTCAATTCCACAGAGCTCAGCTGCATTATTTAACAATACTTCTATCACTCTATAACCTGAAATTTTGTTTTGCAACCGAGAGAATATGACTTCACCTCCTATATCCAACATAACCTGCACGTCTGCGCTGATTCTCCGTATAATGAAAAGGAGTGGCACTGCCATGCTCTGCTACCTCTTGGGTTGGATGAGTCATATATCGCTGAGCCTCCTGTCTTCTCCAAGTGTCACGAGTTGACTCGGGTATTAAAACTTCGCCATCTTGATCGTCGCGGTATCGCGCCGGTGGTCCCTTGTACTCGTAATAAAATGCTGGATCGTGGGCTAGCTCTTGATGGCGGCCTGTTTCGTCCACTAATGACGTGCGACCAAGTCTATCCTGTAATCGATCTACATCTTCAGTATCCATAGAATGTCTCGCATGATCAAAGTGAGCTCTCCGAGTAATAGCTGGGGGATCCTGAAAAATCTGAGGTCTGCGGCATGGGCTTCTGGCTGTCATGGTCCTTCTTGCCATTGCCCGCCCTTCTATTATACCCTGCCGATATGCTCGCTGTTCTATACGGCTCACCGTATCTGGCTCAGATACTGCGTTGATAGGATCAGGAGCTGGGAGAGGACGCTGAATGGCCCTTAAGGGGATGCTATTTAATCTGTATGCTGGATCGTGCCTTGCGTGATGATGATGGGCCACTTCTATACTAAATGATTCGGTTCCACTCCGATGCTGGCGGTATCTACTTCGCCCCCTTTCCCCTTCATCAGGTTGAGAGCTATAATCAATAGATGAGCTTGGTGTCAAATTGCTGCTGGAGCTTTCGCTGGAAAAAGAGCTGAAAGAGGTGGTTGGAGAATTTCTAGAATTTTGCGACTCCGTAGTCGGTTGGCGCTTCATTGTAGGGAAATTTGATGAAATATTGAAGTTCTGCTCTTCAATAGCCCTTGTATAATTTCCTGTTGCATTGTGAGGTGGTATCGTCGATAAATTATCTTTGAAAAGACGAGAGGGGATTTGAACGGGTGGTAATGGTAATGGCGATGATGATGATTGAAGAGGAAGTGGCGCATTTGGATGATTAATAGTTGTATTTAGAGGCATATTGAGTGGAAAGTGAGTTTGAGATTCATAAGTAGGTTGGCAAGTTCGTGACAAATGACGAATAGGATGCAAGTGAACTGGCCGCTGTGATATAGGTTTAGTAGGTATAGTTATGAGTGGATGCCCAATAAGAGAGCTACCACTTTCTCGCTCATCCATCTGCTGATTTTTAAACGTGCTCAAGCAGTTCTCATTGCGTGCCGGTTCCCTTTTGAAATATGCGGTCACTGATACCAGCTCTTTACTTCTCTTTTTGTCCTTTGTTCTCTTGTCGTGCTTTCCAAGGTGCTCCACAGTAGGTTTAACCCTCTTGAGCTTCCAATCCAGCTGAGCAAGCGTATAGATAAATCGCGGGTCCGTTTCCCTGTCTCGTAGGTTATTCTGCGCGAGCTCTAGTTGGCGCTGAATTGCTGACGAAAGCTCCTTTTTCTTGGTGGTTACCGAGCTGGTTTCCTTATCTAGCTTGCGCACTTTACGTCTTGCCTCCTTTTGAGACATATCCTTCTGGGTCGTGTGTGATGCTCTCTCCCATGTTGGAATTATGGAGCGACCCTCGTCGTCAACAGCGTATGGGTCGGTAGATTTCTCCATACGAATGATAACATAGGAAGAGAGATGCTTGCGAGTATCTGCCTTGGTAAGATTTTCATCACGGATATCGAACACGTCAACATTCCGCCGTTGCTGAGGTTCAGCAATTGATTCATGTAAAATGCGATGATTGTATGTTGGGTCCAATGACAGCTTATTTTGTAGCGAAGGCTTTGGTGGTAGTATCATGTATTGATTGGTAGGCGGCATTCCTCTAAAGTCTTCATCTCCTATTTGACGAACTGATGGTTGCTTGGAGGGGAATTGATGTGGCTCAAACCGGCGAGGTTGTCCAGCTCCATGGTTACTCTGGAGCTGAGAAACCCCTGCAGACAAACTAGAGGTCATATTGAAACGAGCTTCAACGATTGACTTTATTTATTTGAGTCAGTAGTGATTCGATAAAAAGCTGTAGTAGGAAACGGGAGCTGGATAAGGAAGATATATATTAATTATAAATACCTATCCGGAACTTGTCCTTTAGCGTGCCAAGACTAATATGAAAAAGTGAGGCGAAGTTGACTGTTGTGCATTTATCTTGGTTATGGTGTGCAGCAAATCCTGTGAATCAGTGAGGCGAACCAGTTGACGTATGCACAATTTACTATGTCAATTCACAAACAAGGCTGGTTTAGAAGAGGAAGATGGATTTGATTCGAAAATTTGGAGGCTTATGGGATCTTTTTTTTTTGTGACAGACATACCATGCTTGATCAGCACCCTGAATAAGGCATCGAGCTCGAGCAAAAGGCGGACCATAACAGAGTTTCTGTACAACTTCCTTTGATAACGACGGTTAGTGTAAGGGTTGACAACACCTATGTTATAGTCACGTATTTGTTTGGGCTAATTTGGATAAGGCATACCCGATGACTGAGTGTGGAACATCAGGTAATATTCAACGGCTTAGGCAGGTATTTATTAGGTAACAACCACTGTATCGAAACAGTGATGTATATGCTATTCGGCTTTTGACGCCTCATCAGTCCATCCTAACACGCAAGACACCGCATACAGTAGTTGAATCCATAGCCTTAGGTGAGACGCCACCGGCCGCCTCACACCAGCTCTTTGGCAATGGGATGGTCTCGTGAACTGGAGGCTTATCGAAGCAAGAGCTTTGACCGTGCTGTTTACCTCGTTAACGTATGTAAACGCCTCCTTTTTTAAAACTCCTCTGAGTAAAAAACATTGTCGACTCGCGGTCGAAATAGGGCTCGACCAAGCGGGTCGTTCAACTAATACATATAGTAGTGTATAAATTTTCAAATTGGTCTCCCATATTAACAAAAATCCTATTGTAAATGACTAGTGAACATATGGCGACTATCGGGTAGCTAGGGGCTGGCGAAAACTCTGCCACTTGTACTCTGTGTAATTAAATAAAAGCCGAAAGTGTCGTGACTGTGTTGCAACAAGAGAGAGAGCCCAATGCTTTGGTGGAAGGGGCAGACCTGATGATATGCTTCTTGTATCACTAATATGAGAAAATTGACATTGCCTTTAACGCGAGACAGCTAGAACAAGGCGTACATGTCAATTCGCCACGAGTTTTCTGTTACTCAATGTGGAAAACTTTTCCCTTTTTGATGTGGACTGTTGTGGAATGTAGCGCGTAAGAAGAAACAAAGTGCACGTTACGTTTGGCTCTGCTTTCATACGGCTTCGTTGGTCAATATATTCTGTAGCACCACGTCCAAATCGAGAGGGCGCACCTGGCAAGTTTCTTCGGAGTTTTGACAAATACAGGTTATTATTCCGAAAGAACTTTCACCGTGTTTATGCTTCACCGCTGATTAGGCAGTTGGACGCAAACTTTCTCGAATGCTGGTTTTTGTGTCTTGCTGATAGAGATTTTGCGATTTCTCATGAAGCTTTGCAGCCCGCCCCATGTAAATGCTTTCCCTGGTAGCCCGTTTTCAGGCTCCAGCTTATATTGCGTAAGAATAAGTTGCCTTGCATCAGGGAAAAAAAAAAAAGAAATCACAGATAAGAAGGTAGATAAAGGAATAGTCCTGGTATCGTGAAATTCGTGCCTACAGGTTTGTTGCCTGCTATTGAGTTTGTTTAATCAACTCTATCATGCCTCATGTTTCCATCTAGCTTATGGTTCTCTCTATTAATGCATTCAAGCAAGAAGTTCCAATTACCGTCCTCATGCTAAATAAGTGTAACAGTTTTCTTCTCTCTCAAGATAATCCTTCTCAATCAGGCTATCGTAGCAGTTAGCTTATCTAGTCATCACGCTCGGTATTTCCCCCATTTCCCCCCCCCCCCCCTTTTGCTTACCTCTCGATTTCCTTCTTGATAGCAGCTGGCTCGACACTACCTCTCTTTTTGGTCAAGTTGATGACTTCGGCTACTAGCTCTGCATGACCCATTGTCTTACGGCTCTTCATGATGCGCACGATGGCTGCCTGTGTCTCAAACCGTCTATCTTGAGCTATTTTCTCGTGTGTGGCCTTATTCTCCTCCTTCGTCTCCTTTAACTGAATTTGGTTGATCTTAACACGATACTTTGGATCCGTAAAGGTTCTGTTAAAAGTAAATGTGTCCGTTGGGTTCACATCACGGCCTTTCGGATGTTTTGCCAAAACACGTGCCTTTCCACAGGCTAATGATTGTAGTGTCCGATCTAGATCGCCCCCTTGGAGGCCAGTGGCGATTGAAATCTGCTCATATGCCAAAAATCCATCCGTGGGAACATCATTGAAGAGCAAGAGCACAGCACCCTGAAAGGCTGACACGAGTAGCTCTTTTGCTCCCTTGGGGAAGATTGCCTTGATGGCACAATGCGCCAGTGAGTGCTTCCAAGTTAATACTCGACCAGTGTGCTTGTTCTTATAATGCCTATCAAATTGCTCGATGCGGGTGGCCACGTCGTCGGGGAGATTAAGCCTAATATCGGGATAGGTCGGCCACGCGGCGGCTGATAGGATCATAACCTGCAGATCTACCTTACTGGTACGCCCAGGATTACCCTCACACCACTCCTTGTAGGCTTCCATTTCATCCTTGGCAAGCTCTTGATCTTTAAACATTTGCTCCAGATTGTGCGTGAAATTTGAGCCACACTCCCCTCTCAATTTGGTTAGCATATTGCGTTCTGCGTCTTGGCTAGCGCTGCGGCCCATGAGAAGGCGGCGAGCCAAGTCTTTCTTGTAAAACGCTTCAAAAGCATCTTTGCCCTCAATGAACCGGAAGAGCTCGAGAGCCTGATCTAATTGCCTATCCAGCTCGGCATCTTCGTCTGCAGAGCTGGCATGCCCCGCCTTTTCCGCCGCAGCTCGATCCTTGACATCGGAAAGGAGCTCCTTGGGAAGGGCTCTGATACCACCACGGAGCAGCATGTCAATGTGCTTTGCGGTCATCTCGCCTATCTTTGATGTACCCGATGGCCAGCAATCAGCTATCCGCCTGTCGTTCATAAACTTGCCAAATGCTTCTCGCATGCCCCAGAGGAAGTCTTCATCTTTGTTGAACGCATCACGAATGGTTAGATCTAGTGCCCGGCGAAGATCCAATAGACGAAGCACCATTTCATCTCCCCTTTCCTTGTCTGTCACTATTGAAGCTCCCGTTTCTCGGATGTAATCGCCCCATGGAGTCTTCAACTTCTTTTGTATCCCTGACAGCCGAAGAAGGTCATACAATCCTTTTAGAGACTTAACATCCCGATCGGACAGCAGACTTGACAAGCTCCCTCCGTGAAGAAGCTTATCAGAATACTGGTCGATCAGAATACTATGCGCCAACGCCATTGCCTGCCTCTCTGTTGTGCTATCCAGGTTGTACGCAATGTAGCGATAATCTTCGCGCTCTAAGAGCCTTTCACATGCCACGATGTAGTCCTTGAGACTTGTAGGACTGCAAGTCTCACCAAATTCTCTGAAATACGCATCAGATTGCTGCAGGTAGATAGGCTCAAACTGCTTGGTATATACTCCCAACACATACAACATCATAATAGAGTCTCTGAGGAGTTCGGGTTCCATGCGGCCATCTCCTCTACGATCAAAATCGATCAATTCGCAAATGGCTGAGATGATTTCCACTCCAGTGGCTGGACCTGACTCTGTAGTCTGCGATGAGAAAGCCATTCGACAAAAGCGTGTAATAGCCATGTCATTTATCGATGGCAAGGACTTGAGGAGCAGATATGTGCGGTCTAGGTAGCTCAACGTTGACCTGATAAGGATCTAATATCGAGAGTGAGTTATGCTATAACATGAATTGAAGGTCAAGTTTCATACCGCTTGGGAATTCCATGTCTTCCACTCCACTAGTATCCTCCTTAAGATCTCGAGGTTGGAGATTTTAGCAGCGTTCTGTATTCTAGGTAAGACCTCGTTCTTTAAATGCTTGTCAACTTTGTCTTTGAGTGTCCTATACACCTTGTCCGCATTCCCATTTCGGCACAAATCCTCGACTCCACGGTAGAGGCGCTCAAGCGGAATGGCTGGGCTCTGGTTAATGAAGATTGCGTCTAGCGCTCCATCAAGCTCCCTCTCCGTCCGAGCATAGTATTCCTGAATTCGCGCTTCATGATGGACAGGGCTGCGCAGGTTCTTGATGACGAGCTTTCGAGCTCCACTATGAGGTTGAAAGGCTGATTGGCGCTTCGTAAGATCGATTACTTCGGGCATCTTGCCTCTCGCTTTGGCACTGGCCATTGTAGCGCTGTCCGAGAATCTGGGCCTCTTGGCTGCTGACGGAGAAGAAGAAGACGAGGAGGAGAGGCGTGGGCGGCGGCGGGAGGGGGAAGCCGGTTCGACTGTCGCTGGTTGCATGAACGATGATTAACACAAACAACTCGGTGCGAGCTATCACCTAGTTGTCTATGGAGATTTCGGTGATACGGCGCCGGGATCGGTGTCACGGAGGAAAGGGTATAGTATTGATATTGATATGTATGTATATACGTTGACGCGGACCAGGTTGTCGTCGTATTTGCTAGCAAATCCGTGATGGCGTATGTCAGATTCCCGCCTTATTAATAGCACGCTGGGAGGATTAGAAATCTGGGGAGCGGGACAGGACTGGCAATTATTTTTTTGGGTCAGAGTTGGGAGCTGTTTTATTATGTCATGATGGATGGACCGATGGAGGAGGGAGGTTTCTAGGTTGACTTGTCTTTGTGGGACCCCGCGATAAGGATTTGATTGAAGTTGAGCGGCTAAACTCCTAGGACTTTGTTTCAGAGAGCTTTTAGCGCATGCAACGCGCTAAAACGAATCTCCTACAGCGCTCTATCAGACCAGTGACGCGCATCTGTGGCCTACATATCATATTATTAGAAATTGATCAGTAGGTATTGAGGCTTGCCGAGATAGTACATCTTATTGAGGCCATGGATCTTTTATATGTCCAATATTATGGTGTTGATTAAAATCACCAAGTTCTGCAGCCAGGCTTATTATTGGATCACACGATTTGTCGTGATTACCTATTATCTATTGGTAGTGGGTTAATTATTTACTACAACAATATTGAAGGTATCATTGAAGTATATAGAAATAGAATACGATATAGTCTAAGTTGAATAAACTTGCTTGCCATCTTACAATCTGCTTTGCCTTGCATGTTGTTCCATAGAAAACATTGTATAAACCTTCCCCTTACTAAATGTATCGCCTAATTTTGTCCATATCAACCGGCAAAATTATCAAGGCGTATTAACTCATATATGATATATGCCCAATCTGTTATGCATATGCCGCCCAACCTACCAAGACAAGACACTGGATTAGTATGTAGATCGGACAAGTTTTTAAAACCATGGTACTACTTACCAGAATACAAAACTGCAAGGTTTCGCTCATCTGTTGCCTGATTTATAAGATCATTGACCGTAGCAGTTACGCTCAGCGTCTTAGAGAGCTTCTTCCTCACAACTTCCAAGGCACGATCGCCTTCTGATGGCTCGTTGAGATGACTTGCAGGTTTTTTCCCCTGTTTGGTGCCCACGTCTGCTTGATCTACGTCGTCAATAGCTCCACCGTCATCCTGACGAGCCTTCTGTAGCTTAGCCAGTCGCACCGGCGAAACGGACCAACTGTATAGGGGATCATAACGTAAGACATCCAAGATTGTCATAATCGAATACTGTTCTTCTCGAAGGGCATCGAGAGTGACCTCACAGCAGCGGCGGAAAACACCCTCTGTCTTTGTTATTCCCATTCCATCCACAATGTCTCTGGTAAGGCGAAACGGTACAAGCTCCGGTACAGGCAGGATTCTGCCAGTCTCAAACGCGATTCCTAGGTCAATATGGACAGCTTCTCCAGTCTTGGTGTCGAGAAGGATATTGTGACCGTGACGATCGCCCAAGCCGAGCACATGACCAAGCATTGATATGGCCGCTGTGCTGCGCGTGTATGCCAGCCGGTTTACGAACCATTCATCAGGATCCACAAAGTACTCCATGAAGAAGTATCTCATAACGGGCTGAAATTTATCTGTGACTTTCCGGTAGGTACTGATGCGCTGCTCAACTGTTCTGTTTTGGACATTAAATATCTCCTTCCGGCACTGTGAGCCTTTAAGATCAAGAGGGTGATATCGTTCGTGTGCCGGCATAAGAAATTCGTGTAGAGGAATTGTATTGGGCACAAATTCAATCAGTCCAGAGGAGGCCGTAAGTGGGAGCACTTTGTATGTTCGGATGCCCAAGTTCCTTTGTCGTGTAGCCCTGTGGAGTTTCAGCAGGGAGGAGACGGCTGCGAAAACCTGTTCCATGATGGCATCTTGACGAAGATCATCCTGTCCGCCCTTCACTAGCTGCTTATATTTTACGCCATCGCTCCCTATCGCCGTGATAATTTTCGGCGCACTCACTCCCGAAGCGATTGTCATGGTCGATTCAAGCCTCGAAATTACAGGAACCCTGGAATAGTCCTTGACGGTACTGACCTCGATATGCATCGTCGGCGGTGGTATGCGATATTTTGCCAGAGAGTTCATCAGGTTTTTAGCCGCGTTAGAGTCTTTCAGAGCAATTTTTGCACCAGATTTGTACTTTGACGAGTCCCTGTCCAGGGCAAGGCCATGGTAGTATTTGCTTGTCTTCTCAATCGAAAGCCAAATATCAGCCGTAGCCGTTGTATTCGCAAGTTTTTGCGCAAGCTTTTCATTGGCCTTGGCACGAAGGACTGCAACCTCGTCCTTTTGTTGTACTCTCGCCTTGGTTCCAGACCATATGTGGTACATGCCGTGGTAAGGGTGGTCTATGCAGATGTTGTACACTAAGTCTGAGAGCAATCCCTGAAATGTCGAATCTTGGTTTTGTAGTCGTGATGTTAGCTGGCTCATAAGGCCTGCAAATTTTGCAGTTGGCACTTGGTGGAGATATCGCATTACTGCCTTGTTTGTGGTGTCGTCATCTGATTTCTCGAGCCACAGTGCCGTGAAACGCAACGCGTCGTTGTTATGCTCGTCCGAAGACGCCAGAGACAGTAGGTAATTTTCAAGGCTCAGACGAATGAATTCACTACGTGTCATTTCGACGCGGCGTAGTTCTTGCTCATCAAGATCAAGCCACTGCTTTTCTTTTGAAAGGACGTGCGAATATTTGGCTTTGAGCTGTGTGTCTCTGGTGGATGAAATAAGTGATTTGAGCTCCTCAACCTCATCACTCTTACCCCTTTTCAGGTTCTGCAAACGTGCGAGGTCCTCTAAGCTATCCGGATCTTGAAGCTGCTCGTCACAGAACACGGCAAATTGGTGAAACACTAAACCCGCTTCTCTCGCTTCGCCATTGACTTTAAGTTCTTTGAGTGCTGGCTCTAGGTACTTCTTCTGAATATCTCTGGGCTTCTCCAGACGTGCGACGGACATCCTGTGGCCAATCTTTGAAAGAAGGTCAGATCGGCTCACAGGTATTGTCTGCTTCCTAAGTGCTGTTATATTATCAATTCCTTGAAGCATTTTGATCGATGAGCTCATTTCTCCATGATCCCATAAAGAGTTTGCTACTTCAATCTTGATAGCAGCATCAACATGAACACCTAATTCTTCGCACGGCTTTATAAGGTCACTCAAGGCTGTTGATATGTTGAGTGATTCTTGTGTAGCTTGATGATACCTGTAGATACTAGACGCGAGTAGCATTGATTTGATCTCTATTTGCTTTATGCCTGCCGCGGATAATGTAGCGTTGCCAAGGAGTGATGCACGTTGACTGAACATGCTCATTGTAGTTCCCCGGCAAGAGAGAATTTGACTAACATCGTCGTACCTGCGTGTGTGCACGTTAATAGATGTAATTTTGCCTACTTCTGCCGAAAAATAAAGAGAAAGTATAAAACATAACTTACATGCCACTCTTCATCCACTGACTTCGTTCCTGAAATTGGCTCATAACGCTCCCTAGATCAGCCAAATCCGAAGCATTCAAGATCTCGTCAAGCTCAGAGAGCGCTGCTAGAGCTCCTAATCGGCTTCTTAATGCTGTCGCGTTGTGACTATTGCCGACCAGGCTCTGCATTGTACGAGCAAAGCCGTTATATATAGCTATTCGGATTGCTGGTAGATCCGTGGCTTGATGCATAGTTTGGTATGCTTTATATGTTACAACAGCATAGTGGTTGCTTGCAGCTGGCACAGGGAGGCTCCATATTTCAAGTCGTCTGGCGGTATGAAATGTGCTGTCTACAGAGGACGGACTTGAGCCGAGATTCTGTTGTGTTTGCATAAGGGAGTGGGACAATCCAACAAATCCAAGCGAGCCTAGTGCCTTTACTAAAGCTTGTGCGTCCGATTCTGAGGTATTTTGTCGTAAGCGAATATGGCTATCATACTGAGCGCCCCGGAATGCTAGATTTTTTGTCCCTTCTTGTTCATATTCTAAGCGGGCTAGGACGTTTGATAGGCTTGCATCCTCAGGTAAGCCGTAATATGCGTCTGGATCATCAATATTTTCGAAGATTGTCAACAAAGTTTCATTGATATCGGCTTCTTTGGCTACCGAAGATCTTCGAGAAGCGCGTGACGTTTCAGAGGCGGCTAATTCAATGAGGAGGAGAGCTGTCTTGTGCATACCACAGCGAGTTGCGGATGAGGCGGCCATGGCGTAGTCAATATCTAGCCAATGAAGCCGATCTGCTATAGATGCCTCTTTGGGGTACTCTTGAGTTCTTAGATAAAGAATTGTGTTAATCAAGAGTTTGATGTTCTCTTTAGCCGCATGCTCAGTCGATCCCAGCCACTGCTTCATAGCACCAGACAATGCTCGCTTGGCGGCTTGCTGTTGTTCCAATTGAAAGTAAAGCACCAAGTGTACGATGAATGGAAAGGCTTTTTCGGCAAAACCGCTGACCCTTAGCAGCACCGGAGAAAGCACAGAAAGAAGAATTGAACTCGGTACAGATTGCGCAAGGCATGCACTCAGGCGAGGCAGCCAGCTTTGCGACGTAATTTCTTCGGTCCATGAAAACTGTTCATATTCTAATAAACTATCTGGCGTTGTTTCTGAAGGCGGAGTGCGATATGATCCCCATTGTGACGCAATGAAAAGCGACTCAGACAGGCTTTGCTGGCCCGCCGTAACGAGTAGCACGTCGTCTTCCATAACTGCTTGAGATATCGCAGTCCGCAAGGTAGCCTCAGATAATCCGGCTGTGATAGAGTTGGGATCCATTGTAAGGCCTTGGAGAAGATACAGGAGCCCCATTTCGGATCCATGGAGCCCTGGTGCTATCTTTTCATACTGGGCGAGTTGCGACTCTCGTAAAATATCCTCAGGGATGGTTCCAGAAGCTAAAAATGAACGACCTACAACTCGCCCTGCCCAAGCCAGATAGTTTTCACTAAGATTTTGCGCTTCGCAGCTTTTCCATACCGCTGAGGCATGGGTGATGGCATCTCGATCATTTTCTGTAACATCATTTCTGATATGCGTAGGGACTGTAAAGTCGCCGCAAAGAAGACCAAGGGCAAGCTGGCGTGAAGACTCATTAAGAAGCTGACTATCTGCTCCCTCATCATTCAAGATGTCTAGAAGAAGCTTGCTTTCAGAGGTGTCTTTCTCTGCATTACCAGAGGCTCGTATGTGAGCTGCTGACTGAGTGATAGATTTGAATAAGTCATTTTGCGATTGGCTTTTGAATCTTGGTGAAGTGTAGTCTGCCAGATACTGACTGAACCATTTGTGAAACTTCTGTGCTTTATCCATCGTCGCATTGAATTGGCTTTCTTGTGTAGTACTCGATTGGCTGGATTCGAGGAAGACTCTCAGGGATGCCAAGGTTGATAGAGAGTAGCCAGCTAGGAAAGATGGAACTTGGGTCAAGTATACCTTTCCCCGAGAAAGTAAATATTGACTAATCCCCAGTGCATCATCTGCACATTCGGAGTCCACTATGAAATTTCTGATAGAGTTCAACAGCATTTCTATGCAGTATGATTCCAAAGCAACTGACCCCGCCAAGCATACCAGAATCCTCACCTTGCGCAGGACGGAGCATGCATGAAGAGAACCAAGCGCTGAATGTACCGTATTTAATAACTTTCGAGCGATGGCAACTACAGCGGCCGGCGTCCAAAGGTCACGAAATTGGTACTCTGTACCTTGACAAAGACGGAAAAGCTCATTGAACACATACTTTGCTCTGGACATGGGCTGTTGATTTGGTGGGAGAGTAGTTGGCGAATATGCAATAGCCTTGATAGCTTCCAGACTTTCGCCTGCATATTTGAGGTGTGCCTGCTTTAAGAACACTTTTTCTATCGAGTCTTCTTGATCGATGAGGTCGAACAAGAGGGCTACTATGTCGATGAAATGAACGTTTACCGCTTCGATAAATTGCTTGGAACCTAGTTTTTCCTTTATGTAATCTTCCCCATTTGTTTTCTCTTGGCTTGCAAATGTAGTTGCATATGATAACACTGTTGTAAAATTCTTCTGGATGAGCTGCTTCTCAGAGACACCAACTAGGTGAGCTATTTCTGCACTTGTATTCTCCTGTCCTCGCATGATTGCCAAGCCGATCGCTTCAGCTTGTGCAGATTTTAGCAGGTCTCCAAGGCTGGCATGTCCAAAGATCGAATATGGAATACTTTCTACAGGGTTGGCTTCTAGCCACGTATAAAGGAGTTGGCGGGAAAACAGTTGAAAGAGCTCTGATGGGGACTTGAGGTTCAGCACCATAGATATATCTGCCAGGCACCGTTTTGCATAATCTGTAGACTGAGATATTTTACCTGGAGTTTCAAAGATGTGATAGGTACATCTCCTGAGAAGGGTAGGCCAGCTGCAAGCGATCTTGGATAGAATAAGTAAGCGGAAAGCGATACCTGCTCTGTTGCCGGGATCTGTTGGAAGGCTGTCCAATACGTCCACGAACACCTCATCGTGCAACATTAAAATGTAGAGCTCGAATATACTGGCTATTCTTTCTGCAATAAAGCATTTGACTTTCATTGGGCCCTCCTTTAATATTAAGAGTAAAGAAGTTCGACACGAATCAAGCCCTAAGCTTGTTCCATATTCAGGGCTGACTCTTAGCAAGGTGAATAAAAGGCGGGCAAGAGACATTTGAGCCTTCGGAGTGAAAGTATTGGAGGGTAAGCTAGACTTGATGAAATGATTATATAGGTCACCAACCATGGCTGCCAACTTCTGGTGATCTTGTAGCCAAATGCTACTGAGACCGTCGATTACTTCGATGCAAGTGGTTTGAGCAACCTCACCAAATTGATATTCCGGTTTGCCGACGATCGCCCCAAGCCTCACTACTATACTTAAAGCTATCTCTCCTGTCACGATAAAATCGGATCTGACAATTTCCACTAAAAGACGTTGACACGAGAGTAACTCATCATCGGACAATTCCAAGAGGCTTTTAACGTATGTGCTGGGCAGGATGCCGAGCTGGCTTCTGTCCATGTTCATGATTCTCAATAGGGCTAATCGTTGCCTTGTATCGATGTAAAAAGCTTGAGGGTTAAGGCAGAGCTGAATATTCTGCCTTGGGATGGAGCAGGTACTGGATATTGACAGATCATTGCTATTGTACGAATCGAAATCATCATCAACATCCATAAAATTTTCGCTATCTCCCGATCGTTGACTTGATTGTCGCTGCTCTATAATTTCAGATATCCTAGCAAGAAAGCTAAGAAAACCAGGGTTCTCTCCACATACTCGGCCCAGTCCTGTTGTACTTATTTCAGGTATACACGGCCTTAGCTCTCTTAGAGTCAGGTTAATGAATGCCGTAGGCTCAACTGAATCAAGGGCGGCAGTGATACTCCTCTCGGCTAGCTCCAAGAGAAGTGCTTCTACGGAAGAAGATTGAATAGAGTTGAGGTCGCTCAGATGAGGCATCAACAATGTTCCCATTATGCATGCGGATAAAAGGCTTTGAAATCGGGGAAATGAGATTTGTGTTCCACCATCGCTAGCTTTCTTGGTCCATGATATACATAGGTCCTTAAGCTCTTCGAGTTTGGGATAAAGGAGTTCTAAGATGAGTTTCTTCAAGGCAAAGAAGCTGGTGACATCTGCTGCGAGAGGGAGAGCTTCTTTAGTTGTAAGATAGCGGCAATCATTAGAAATGATGTTAGCTGTCTCATGTCCCAACAAAAGAAGGTACTCATTAAAATCCCCAATTTCTCGTTGGGATATCCACGTCTCTCCTATTGAGCCTCCAGATACAGCATCTTGACGGTTTGAAGACAGAGGTTGGGCTCCGCAACAGAGATGCAAAAGATTAACGAGATCAATGGGGCATACGTGAGCAGATTGGAAGGATGCATATGCTAGCTCGCCTGTGTTCCTCTGATTAGTACCTAGGTATCATATAGTCTGTAAGATTTAGAGCATACCTGGATTCCACCTTAAGAAAATCCATCTTGTAATGTGGCTTGATGTGCTCTGGCTAGCGCTAGGTAGCCTGGAATTACGAACATGGAATAAATGTGACATCAATGCAAGAGACGTGTCACATAGGGTACCGGGCCCATTAGTATCTGCTGTTGTGACGATATTGTTTATATCATCTGATAGATGATGGTATGGCAGAATTTCAGTTTCGATCATGCTATGAAGCATTAAACAGGCTGCTCGACTCGTTGCTGGAAGATTGATTGACCGCACAGCTAAATGCCATATTTGTCTCCAAGTGTCCTGTTGGCGCCGGCACTCTTTGGACCATAGCGCGCAGCTAGAGATTGTTAGTAATACAAATACATAAGATAAAGAAAAGACTGAGAAATTTACCTAGAGCAAGCAATTAGGGCCCAGGACGCCGTGGTAGTGTTCTTATCCCCGGCAAAGGTAACGAGATCCACAAGGAGCTCATCGATCTCACCGAAACTCAAAGTGTTAGTTGTTAACATGAATGGCACCAACTGCAAGGCGGTGCGAACAACTCCCGCGTCTTTCGACCTTAGCTTCAGTCTGATGGGATTTGGATCTTGGCCGACCCGTCTCTTTTTCCGGGGTTGCTCTACATTATCGGCTTCTTTGTCTGTGGCATCCTTCTTGGGCCGTAGTAAAGTAGCCTCTAAAAAGGCGAGATTCTGTAATATAGCCCAGTGGCTTTCCCCTTCAATGTTATGAGGGCGGAGTCCAAAGAGACCGAGGTGCATAACATGTTCCCGTGAGGTTGATGGCATGAAAGTCAGATCCGTAAGTTGGAGACGAAATGCCTCGCTCCGCTTAGAATACTCCTGCCACAGAGGCTCAACCAAATTTTCTAATTCAGTGCGTACATTTATATCCCACATGTTTACCGCAAGATGTTCAAGGTGCAAATGCATGAGGAATATGCTTCTGGAAATCTCGTTCCTTAGAGCTTTGATAAGCTCATCTTGAGATACCTTTTCCGCACGCCACCAATAGCCCATATGAGGTAAAATATCTTTCGTTAAAGTAGTCGCGTCGTCTAGGCTATCTGCTTCAGTAGCTTGAAAAACAGTGTTGATGATTGAAAAGCAAAGAGTCTGTATAGAGCCCAGACTTAGATGCTTGATATTTAACACCCTCAGAGCTAGGTCAGTAATAGTCTGGGCTCGCTGAAGAATTGGGGCATTTGTTGTTGATATTAAACGATAGAGGCCTTCGAGAGCATCCTTCAGCGGCCCGCCTTCACCCTGCCCGGTACGACGTTGGACTTGCAGAGACGAATTTGATCTTGGCACGGACAGTGATGAAGAGCCAGTTGGTGCAGGAGAAGGCCTCGTAGCATGGGGCAATGAAACTTTATTTGCTTCGTTTGGGAGAATTTTGAGGGCAATATTGAGGAACATATCGACACAAATCTGCCAAGGTGCTGAACATTTGCTAAACAAGAGCTCGACATTGGCCTGTCGAGACACAATTTCCGTTGCTGCTTTAATATAATCTTGGAATAGCGGCCGTACAAAGTCATTTTCGGGGCCAGGCAAGACCTGAGATATATGATCTATGATAGCAAGTAACGTCTTGCGTCCTATTTTGGAAGCACCACGGCTTGCTGCCATCCTGACTGCCGCTGCACATTTTGACAGTCTAGTTGCAGCAGATCTTGAACTCCCCTCTGAATTTTTCTTACCATAATAAGCCGGTTTCGAGCTAAGTACGAAGCTGAATAAAGCTTCAAACAATTCATGGTAGCTATTGTCTCCTAGGTCGGAGCTATGTAATGTTAGAGAGTCACAAGTAACCAGTTATAGAGGAAATCAGTCAGCCATACATATTTGTAGATCTATTTCGAGGGTTTAAAAAATGGGTCAAGTCTTAAGAATCATGTCAATACTGAGCCGAAATTAGCTGTTACTATAACTTAACGTACCATCGACAGCTTTGTCACGAGTTTTGAGGTTCTTGCCAAACCTCACTTCGTCTGTAACGTAATCAGTCAGGTACTAACCATAGAAGAAAGAAAAAACGTACTCGCTAAACTCATGACATTTGAACCATGAGTAGAAGACATTTTGCTTCTGAAAATCGAACCGCTATATCTAAATACCAATGAAGATGATCATTGCAAACCCTGGCTGATTGATGAGGCATTGGTATGCTGCTAGCCATGAGTGTGGGTTCGTGTCGCGACAATAGGTAGAACAGTCGAGAATTCGTTTAAGAAAGAGTACAAATTTATGAAATTTAGTTTTTGTAAAGATAATGCATGGCAAACAACCGCTCCTCCACGCCCAAATGATTCTTTTGACGAGACTCTCTTTGAACTGTCTTTCTGAATTATCCTCCTGAGCCGAAGCTCCCCTGTTTCATGGACGACTGAGCTTCAAGGTGCTGGGTAAACTTAAGTAGTATTGCCGGCAGAACTTTCACCGCCCAAACAGCTTTGTTTATATCGGCACCGCAACATTTGAGTTTCCGCCTTTGTAACCAATGAGAGACTAGTATTTTGACTAAAACAACAGGGGTATATTGAACAAGGCTGCAGAATCTCCAAAATCGTAACGATTCAGAAGCTCCAATTCTACCAACGCGGCCGCTTTCTTACGGTCTGGCACTGATTTGTGCGCTTAGTGTTTCTATGCGGGTCCCATTATCGCAGCATATTTCAATTCCAATATGCAATAGCTTTCGATTGCCAATATGGCCGAGATTACGACACTGGATGCCCTCCAAGCTCTACACCGAGAGCTGCTAACGTTGAGCAGCGGTGGGGGTACCAGCTCTGACAACTTGAGCACTGAGCTGCTTTTTGAAATCTTTGAGAAAGAATTGGGGAGGCTATGGGAGCGCGCAAAGAAGAATGAAAAGAGCCGCTGCGCTGTGAAGAGCGGTATGGTACCTGTTCTACCCAATGGGGAGGAGACAAAAGCAGCTTACACGTTCCAGGCAAGGTCTCTATTGACGGCGACGAGTATTCTGTCAACGACAAGTTTCAACAAGATGTGTTTGCACTATCCGATGAGATCGACCTTGATGAAGTGGAAGCTGTAAGATATCTCTTAGATTCTCAGGATGACGTCTCTGTCCTAGGGCGGTCACTCCTCGAGTGTGCCGTGATTCGATTTCACCAGCAGCGAAAATACGCGCTTGACTCCTTCAGGCTATTTTTGGAACTAAATAATATGGATGAGGAAGGAGAAGAGTCGAATGCTTTGGAGACTATCAAAATCTACGTCGACACTCGTTTATTCCGAAAAGGCCCCGATGGATTGAAACGCCTTGCGCCGAGATGTTTACATGCCATGACAGAAATCAAGATATGGCTACAAAAATTGGGAGAAAGAATAACGGCAGCTCAGACGCTGGGTAATGTCCCTACAGACGAACTGCCAGAAGAGTTGGAAGCTGTCGAATTCTCTCGCGTGAGCTTGATTCAGCAACATGAAGCTCTGGGTGTCATCTTGTGCGAGTGTGTCGATAAACGGCAAGTCGAAACATCGGATTTTACAGAATTCCTTTCTGTTTTGAAAAAATGGGATAAATATGACACTCTATTAGGTCAGTATCTGTGCTTGCATGTCTCTAATATAACAATATGATGCAGCTGATTAGGCTAACGTGGGCCTAAAAAACAGTCCACCTCGTTCCTGCAATCGGCGCTTACATGTCTGTTTTTGCATCATCTGAAGGGGGCTACGACTTAAGACAAGGTCGAGAGCTAAACAGTAAAATCTTCCCTCCCGCGGACGACTCAACTTGGCCCCTTCCATTTTTACATGCTACGGTTCGGGCTTGGTGGCTTGCAGAATACAGCGGCTGGTATCTGGATGACCCCCCTGAATCTGCTATACCACCGGGCACCGATCTGGATGAAGGTATGTAGTTTAATAATAAGAATACCATCTTTTCATGCTAATTGGACTATAGAGGACCGCCAAAGGTCGAAGCAATTTTTGGATTCTTTAAAGGATGGTGCGTTTGATTTTATCCTTTCGGTAGCCGGAGATATTCGGTCTCCGGATTGGCATGATTCTGTCCGGGTTGGCATGCGCAAATGGCTGCAGAGAAAGTCATCACCACTTGTCTCTGAACGAATTCAGTTTTCTAGCTTCTTTCAACTATGCTTGATGGGACAGCTAGAAGTTTTCGTCGACGCTTTCATAACAAACTTGCCTGATGTCCTCCGAAAACTCAGGGTGGAGGAAGACGAGCAGCGCCAACTTAGCCAAACGCACGAACAAGATTTGGATTTGGAGAGATTCTTGCTTATAATCGCATATGCCTATGAGGGACGACCTGAAGCCTCCGCGAACTTTTGGCAAGATCCAGATAGCAACCTTGCTGGGTTCATGCATTGGGCTTCTCGAAGAGCCTCCACACCTTTGGTTGCAGCCTTTTGTGAGATGCTCCAAGCGATTTCTGTCAATGATGAATGTGCTACCGCTGCCCATGAGTTTCTCTTAGACGAAGGTCACCACTCATCTGGAAAGATGAGAAGGACCCAGTCCCTGACTTGGACTCAGATATTCAAAGAGCTTGATTTCTTCTCGGATAAAGTTAAGCAGAAGCCTATACCAACACAGTCTGTAAGGTTTCGGGGCGGAAAACCTACCGCTGATGTTATAGAAACCGAACCTGAGTCGTCTATGATGCTTGAATGTTATTTGCGGCTTATAACTAAGCTTGCTAGTGAAAGTGAGATTACTAGACAGTTTCTGCTTTTGAACTCGGGCTACAATCTCGTCGATATGCTGTACGAGCTAGCTAGCAGCCCCATACCTTCTCAACTACGTGGTTGCATCTTTTTGGCCCTGAAGGCTCTAGTAAGCCGGAAGAGCCTTCAAGAGAATCACGCAATGTGGCGTTGTTTGGAGAATTGGGTCTCGGGGGGGTATGTTGGTGCAGCTACGGGTTCTATTAGGTCACCGCAACCGACACCACTGATCTCAATGGACCGCATTTTCGATGAAATGAGTAACGGCTTCGAGGACCCCGAGTCTTTCATCAAGCTGCTACTCGAGCTCGTCACTCCCGCGAGCGACTCTAGCCCTTTGAATGATGGCCTTCAATTCCCAGAAAATCTTGGATCTAGCTCCCGAGCGCCCGGAATTGAAGTCTACATCGATTTTGTCATTGGTCTTGTCTTTTCATCAAAGATACAGGAACTGCAAGACGTTCATCAAACGAGAGTGCTAAGGCTCAGCTGCCTAGAATTTATAATCGCGTGCCTGACCACATTTAACGAGGATCTCTTAGTGTTGGCGAACGAGACGAACGTTGCCATTGACTCTTTGGTCTCAACAACTGATCTGGCAACATATGTTAGGATGCATCCTTTTGCTCGAGTGATGGAATGGATGTTTAATGATAAAGTGATGACAGCCCTCTTTAATACCATTCACCAAAAATCCGTCGATATTGGCAATGCAACTCCAGATTCACCACTTATTCTAGGTGTGCTACGTGCAGTGGAAGTCATATCAAAAGTTCTTGACCTTGAAACGACTTACCTCGACCTTGTCCGGCCGTTAATCAAGAATCAGTCTGGCCCTCGCAGGCAGCCCGTCGCCAACGCCGCGTACGCCTCATTTCAAGACGGCCTGGTGACCAGATTAAACCTGGTAGTGGACTTGGGAAAATATTGCGGCATAGGTCATCCAGACTTAACTTTGGCCTGCTTGAAATTGCTAGAAAAGATGTCGTCATCATCTAAGATTACAGCGGCATGGTCTGGGGCTAGCCGCCACGCCCATCGAAACAAGGCTATCGTTGCCATGGAAGCAAATGGAGAGCATGAAGGCATATCACGCGCCTTCATCTCCGAAGTGATGACCCCTCTGGAGGCGGGCGGCGGAGCAGATTCGCCGCTTTATATAACAAAGTTATACATTTTAGACTTTTTATACCAGTGCCTTCGAATGACACCAAAAGAGCCTACGATAGCACATCTACTGCTTGGCTTCAAATGCGGATTGGATTCTCTTTCAGTCGAGGTCAACAGCGCTTTTGCGTCCCGTACTTCGCTATTCCACAGTATATTAGGGCTTTTGTTGGAATCCCCATCCAATGATGCCCTTGGCATGAGACAATGGTTGATTGCCATCAAATCCCGGGTGATGCGCATTCTGAACATCCTCTGGAGCTCGTCACTGTCATCAAAAATAGTTATACGAGAGCTTCGCGAGAATGAACTTCTTTTCCACCTTCTCACTCGCGAAACTGTCATTCAGCCAGACTTGCCCTGGGAAGGTCAAAATGTTGGAAATGCCCAGTTCCCAATGACGGACGGGGCCGTGACGCTGGTTGAATTTCTGACGCTGCGAAGTATGAGCTTGGAGTACATTGCCATGGAACTCTGTATGATAGCCCAAGGGCGCATGCCTGGGGTGAAGAGACGCATATTTGATGCCCTCAACGGTCAGATTGTTGGAGATGGCAACGAGACGATCCAAACTCCGACTGTATTTGATTTGTTCGATTTCTTATTGCCAGATGGATTCTGGGAGATTCCTCCGCCGCCGATTCAGTTCTACAAGGACCTGGATCTTTCTGCGTGCTTGGAGAACGACGCCAATGAGAACCAAGTCTACAATCTAGAACGGGTTAGGGAGATTCTTTTACTAAAACGAGGAGAGGCGCAGCAAGGTGCAGTCATTGCGGTTAATGATTTGGCGTTGATTGAAAGGGAAGAGGTGATGATCATGGAGTATCTCATCTCCTGTGACAGACAAAAACAAATTGCTTCGCAATGCCTTAGAGTCTTGAGGTCTTGGATTAAGGTGCTACTTGTCATGGTTGAATCTTGTGACTACAAGGGTGCGGCACAGACGTCATTCTTCCTTCAAGCACTGCAAGCTATTCTGCCAAGCCTGGAGATATTTGCCTCTGATCGCCCGGATGAGGCTCTAGAGCTGGCTAAGTTGGCCAGGGTATTGCTCTTCAAGCTTGATCTTTCCCCCCTTTCAACCGAAGACAAGAGCGGCGGAGCGATTGGAAATTTGGTTAGCGATAAACTTTACCAACTCTTCCAAACCTGCCTCCAGGCCATTGGCAAGTGGGCAGGCTCTCCTGAATTAAGATCAGTCTACTACGAAATCTGCTATAGGTATCTGACAGGCATGTCTGATGATCAAAGACCACTAACAGCTAGCCGTCCGAAGACTTTCAAGACTGTGCAGGTATATGGTGAGCGTCTTGTCAACGTCGTCTGCGATGATGCCTACTGCGGAGAGCCAGCGTGCCAGACTGCGGCCCTTGTCTTCTTAGGTGCTTTAGTGCACATGGATAGTCAGGAGCGAGAGAGTTATGTGGTAGAGTCGCTTAACAAGTTGAATTTCATCGGTATCCTCATTGACTCCTTGCGAAACATTATGAAAGAATGGCATGACGTCTTTTCCTCAAGTACGTTTTCTTTCTATTATTATTATTATCATTCCCCCCCCACCCCTCATCCTTCCATCTCCCCACAGCCTCAAGCCAATGTCAGTGCTCGTGTTAACAGTTTTTATTCCTTAGATAACACCGATCAACAGAACTTTCAAAATGCCCGTCTCGCCATCATCCTCCAGTTGGCCCAGTCTCGTATCGGCGCCAAATACATACTTCACGCCAACATTTTCCGTGCCCTCGAACACTCTGGCCTCTTCGCCGCTGATCCAGAACTGCAAATCGATGCAGGAAACCCACGCGCCCTAGAGCAGCATTACGATCTGCTGGCCAAGGTTGTCCGCATCATCGGCGCAGCCATCCTGAGCCGCGGAAACAACAATGTAACTCAAGGACGTAAGTTCCTTACGGATCACCGCATGCTTGTTACACATGCCCTGAAACGCAGCGCTGGTATTGGCACTGGGAATGAAGACCAGCATCTAGAAGAGCGGATAGAGGACCTTGCTGATGCAATTGTGGTTGTCATTGCTGCAACAAACTTCTTGGAGGTGAGTCATGCATGTCGTATCTTTTTTTTTTTTTTTTTTTTTTTTTTTTTTTTTTTTCCTTTCTTTTTCCTTCTTTTTTTTTCCCTTTTCCCCCCCTTTTTTTCCCCTTCATTGTTTCCTTTTCTTTTTTCGCCGTATGCTAATCTGTTGAGTTTTAGTTTGAAAATGATATCCTACCAGAGCCCAAGCAGCATGACCACGCATTGTTTCACTAGGCCTATTAGAGTGAGACAAATAAAGGGGCAGGAGGAGTTTAAAATATGTAAAGCATAATAAGGGCTTTTTTTTATTTATTTTTTATTTTTTTTTGGTTTCGAGTTTAATTGCTTTGTCTTGAATTGAAAAAGAAAAGAAAAAGAAAAAAGAAAAATGGCGTTGTATGGGAAGGATTGCACAAGACACATAAGATTCACGGGGATGAAATACCTAGTAGTGGTAGAGAAAGCAAATCGTTAAAGAGGAGATAATAGATATTTCACACAAGAAATTCACCACAAAAAAAAAAAAAAAAAAAAAAAAAAAAAAAAAAAAAAAAAAAAAAAAAAAAAAAAAAAAAAAAAAAAAAAAAAAAAAAAAAAAAAAAAAAAAAAAAAAAAAAAAAAAAGAAACAAAGAAAAAAAAGAAGCCCAAACAATGCAAAAAAAGAGTTCTGTGAAGTTTCTGTTAAGGTGGACGAGCCCACGACTTATTTTATGTTATAGTGAAATATATATACAGAGACAATATGCAAACCCCCCGATACATTTCAGAATGGTATCGTGTCCACCCCATGGCTATGAAGAAAAGAAATTCCTGCGCCTCAAGCAACTAAGAAAAGTTCTAATTGTTTTATTGCTGCAAGAAGAACAAGAGTGGAAAACAAATAAAAAAAAAACCCCTAAGACCTTTGGTATATGTGCCCGCGCCCGGTGAGCCTTATCGCTGCAGTCATTATGAGAATGATGGTATGCTATGAGAATGTCGTTTAGGAAAGTTTCTCTTATTTTATTTTTTTCCCTTTTGAGAACACTGATGTGGTTGACGAGAGATCCCTTTTTCTTTATCTTTTCCTTGGGGATTTTTTTTTTAAAAAAAAAGCTTTCTTTCTTTCTGTCTTTCTTTCTTTCTTACTTTTTTTTTTTAAAAAAAAAAAAGAAGAAAAAAAAAAAAAGGGCAATTCCAAACGACTCCGGTAGTGATGTCGTCGTAACTCGCAAAGCCTATGTCATGGCTTGAGCTTTTCGCTTGCCTTGGCGCGTTGTCGTCATCAATTTTAGTTCCAGCGGCCAGTAGCCCTTTGTCTTGGTGGAGTAGTTATCGCGGGGCTTCATATCGATCTTGGCTCGGCACATTGGGCACTTCCCCCTTGTTGATTCGATGCTGAGCGAAGAGTAGAGGCACTGCGCACAAAATAGGTGTCCTGGTGGAATGTGAGCTGATTGCATGAGTTATCTTGGAGAGGGAGGAGAAGAAGGGATAGCGAAACAAGAAATAATAAATGAATAAGAAGGGAAAAGGGAAAAAAAAAAAAAAAGAAAAAAAAAAAAGGAAAAAAAAAAAAAAAAAAAAAAAAGAGCAATGCATAGCTGAGACTTACCACAATGTGTGAGTGTCAGTCCTGTAACGTCGTCCATACATATGACACATTGGAAATTGGACAGTTTGACCCTATTGTCTACCTCTGGCCTTTTGAGTTCATCGGGAACATCCGTGGCCTCGGTAAGGTCGATTGTGGTATAATCCTCGTTCTTCATGCTTGAGCTTGTGCCTGGTCTGGACGGAGTAGGAGAATCCCAGCGTGTGTCCCAAAAATCTAATTCTTCAGGTGCCGCAGGCTGTTGAGAGGTTGTCTGTTGTGCGACAGAAGGAGCGACTCTCCGCCGTTTGGTGGCATTTGTAGGAGATATTGAAGAGTCGTGAGCTGCAGGAGCGACAGCCTGGCTTCGGAGCGTTCGCCGACGCGCTGTGGACGCTGTAGGCATGGTGTCGGACGCAGAAGAAAAGGATGTATTAACTGTTTGCGTCGAGGCGAAGGAAGTATCGTTGGGAGTATTAGAGGCAGCGCTCGTCTCACCGTCGAAAGAGAGCTGGGCAGATGTTGGTGGCGAAGCTAGATGGTGAGTGGCGTTTGGTGGTGAAGAGCCGAAGAGAGTCCGGTTAGTGTTGGGGTGCGTAGCGCGGCTTCGATCAAGATGACGTGATACGTGAGAGGGAAATGATGGTGCGGGTACTGAAAAATTTGAAGCCGGTACCGATGAAGTAGAGGTCGATGCAGGGAATATGTCAAAATCGAATGGAAAGTGAAGGTCTTCGCGGGGACGCTGTGGCGGCGGCGGCGGTGACTGGATAGAGGAGGGCGATTGCGAAGTGAAAGGCGCAAAGCTAGGAAAATCGGTCATAGAATGATGGTCAATGGCGAGGTTAAGACCAAAAGCTCTGGCGGCAATGTAGTTGATGTTGCTTCTAGCAGAATCATCCTGCGCCCACTCGTTTGGTAAGCCAAATTGGCTCCTGTAAGCGGACCAGACGGAGGAAGGATGCGAGCCAAGCAGTAGATTGTGAGGGTCGAAGGGAGAGTTGAGAGGAGAATAAGGATCAGGCTGAAGCGTAGTGAGGGCGATGGGAGCAGTGGCAATTGAGCTTGCGTTGTTGTTGCTGCTGGAAAGTAACGATGCTGATGCTGGTGCTTGCGAGGAAGAAGCGGAAGACGAAGCGGAAGTGGAAGAAGAATGATGCCGAGGCGAGGATGATCGACCAGGTGGCGAAGGACCCTGAAGCGGTAGCGGAGGGAGAATCGGGCGGAGAGCGGCGGCAGAAGAAGCAGAAACAGATGATGAAGAAACAGAAGAAGCAGTAGCAGTAGCCGAGGTGGAAGCGGAAGCGGATGCGGAAGCAGAAGCAGCAGAAGCAGCAGAAGCAGAAGAGGGGGGAAATATATTAGTATTACGCTGCAGCAGTCGTCTTTGAGCAGTCGGCGAAACAGAAGTAGAGATGGAAGCAGAGATGGAAGCAGAACGGCGCGATAACGACAGCTGTAAGGGTGATGAAGCTGAAACCGGAGTAGAAGCAAAGGCTGAAGTCGAAGTCGATGCTGGGGCTCCAAGTGGTGCTGGAGTTGTTGATCGATTGCTTTGCCGTTGATCCATCATCGCAAGCGGCGGTTGTTGTCCATATCCAAGGTCAAAGCCAAGACCAGAACCTTGACACGATGATGCCATGGAATCGTATTCTTTTCTTTCTCTTTCTCTCTCTCTCTCTTTTTTTTTTCTCTCCCTACCTTTGGATCTACCAAAAGAAAAAAAAAAACAGAAAAACAGAAAAATAAAGAAAAAGAAGAAAAGGCAGTATTAGGTAGGTCTGTGGGTAGATAGGCAGCAAAGAGCCAAGAATGCTATGGCTACTAACCAATCACCAAAAAAAAAATTGGAGAGAAAAGGCCTTCCAATGCCCTTTGTTCTCTCTTCAAGCTTCAATTCCTCTGTATTTCTTTCCAGTCAAACATTGGAGAGAGTAGAATGACTTGAAGAGGGAAAAAAAAAAGGGTAAAAAAAGGTTGAAAGAGGAGGAGGCACTTGAAAAAGTAAAAGCAAAAAGAATTAAAATAAAATTTGGAAAATGATAAATAAAGTAATATAAAATATAAAAAAATAAAAATAAATAAAAATAGATAAACCCAAATGCGCCTAGACTGCAATGTCTCAGATTTTGTTTGTTTTCTTTTTAAATTGCCGGGTGGCTGGACAAGAGCCTATGATATTCAGGTGCGCGGTGCCACAAACCGCCACGTTCAATTTCCCTATTAGCCAGCCATTCATTCAATTACATTATAGGCTGTGATGAGTACAAGTTCTTTTATATTAAATAAATTCATATCCTTTTTATTATTATTTTTACCATGTACTCTGGACTTCTGGATTGCCAATGGCATATTGGATGAGTAGTTGTCGTGTATTATTTACTTATTATTTACTTGATCAAGTGTTTCCCTTGCAGAAGTAACAACAAACAAAACAAAACAGCCCAACGCTTCTCCTTGTACTCCACAGTCTAACTTGTTCGTTTGCTCACTCAGCTGCGGCTGATGGCTCTGAGCCAACCTATCATTGTTTCCTGTTTCGAATGGCTTCCATTAACCATTTAGGCTACTACAGAATATACATACATGCGTTCAGACAGACAGACGGGCGGGCTGGCAGGCGAGCAGGCAGACGTACAAGGAGCCTCTTCGCCAAAGGCAGCATCCAATGCCTAACGAGGCCATCAAGTGTATTCACCGAATATATATTCATCTGTATTCTTCGTGGGTACTTGATGAACTGCAGCCATGCATTGACAGGTACTCTCTCAATCAGATGAAGTTGAGCATATCATCAATGCCCTCTCCCTTCTCTCAAGATGATTCCTTGACAGTGATTAAGCAATGCCAAAAAAATCTCACATCATTCGCTATATAAACGAAATACTTGCCAATCAAAACAACGGCACTTGCTTCAAAGACTCACATCAAAAACCTTTCATGACTAACAAGTACATTTCCTCTGTCTGTATACATGTCTTCTTCGATGCCCTGCCTAAAAACCTACCAGGCCCTCCAAGTCATCGACAAGTTGCGAGGCAGCGAAAACTGGACAGCATGGAAGATGCTCATCCTAGCTAATGCTCGCGCCCTAAGGCTCGCAGCCCATATCGAAGGCTCTGCGCAAAGCTCAGTCGTACTTCGCGGAAGAGAAGCCTACTCCAGGGCCGAGCATTGCGCCCGTATCCTCATCTTGAATTCGATCGCGCCAGAACTACTTTTACGGTTAGGCGAATTGGGGCTCCAAGACAACGACAGCCTCTCAGCCGCTGACATGATGAGGTGGTTACACAACATGGTGACTCTAGAGCCAGACGCGACAACTCATAATGACTTGGCAAAGCTCATGCGCATCGACCGCAAGGACTTTACCTCGATGGAGGCATATGGAAAAGAGGCTCTTAATCTATGGGCTCGCATCAAGCACTGTTGGCCGAGCAGTGCAAACCTCATCGCTGTGACGTCCATCTTGGAGGGCATGAAGCAGTATAATGAGCACTCGTACAAAGGCTGGAAGCACTTCATGATCTTGAGGAAGAGCAAGATTACTCAACAGGACGTTATTGACCTTGTCGCAACGCTAAGGGATAGTAAGGGTCTTGATGATCGTGGGCATAATAGTGATGCAAATCCTGCGGGAGATGAATCGATATACAGTCAGCCAAGCGCGAAAGAAGAATAAGACTACATATCGTAGTTTAGTATATGAAAAAATTAGCCGTTCTTAGTACTGATATAATATTGGACAGAGTATGGCAGCTAAACAAAATGACATTGATTTAAAGTAAATCGCCTTTATAACATTCACAATGCTTTGCTGTTTCCAATCTTGCATATCGTTATCAACTAAAGTATGAAGATTCCTGTTCCTTTATAGTCAAAATTGGACAGAGATTGCCATCTACATTCGGAGAAAGATGAACGCGGATGACTTGGCAGGGCGAATAAGATTCTTGCAGAAAATGATAATGGGTTGACTGGAGGGTATTTAGCAGACGGTTCGGCCTTGTTGCTCCAGAGCCAGACGAGAATAATGAGGACGACAGAGAGGATGAAGACGTATCAATAGTCATGGTCCAGCACTCTAAAGTAGATACTTTTTGAGGTGAATATATACTTTTCTAGTTGGATTTCTGGAAAATTTCATCCAACAAGTTATGTACAGCAATATCGTCGAGTTCTTCCATGAGCATTGTTGTTGGGCTTCCCATGAACATTGAACTCAATACTAAACGCCACGTCTGTTAATTAACTCGTCTATTCGACAACGGCACAGCCATTTCTATTATTAGCTATTGAGTTATCATTTCGGAAGGCCTCCGTGGGCATAAAATCTCATCCCACCTCAGAACAATTCTTTACGTCTCGATGAACTACGATCTAGATAACGGCAATACGTGATTAAGCGGCAGCCATAGTTACCAGACACAAACAGAAAAAACCATGCTAAATTGGAATATCTTACCGGGATAGATACACCTTGTGGTTCTAGAGCTTCTTTCGGATCATCGCCACACAGCCTCCTACGCTGCTATCTCTAAAGAATGGCAGGCTTTTATCAAGAAGAAGAGCTTCCGTCGGCTCAGGTTGAAACAATCATGCTTGGAAGAATTTGAGCGACTAGTTCAATGACAGAGGAGTTTGGTAAAGCACATTTGGCTAAATGTAGAGCTTCGACGGATATACCTGCCAATGTTGCCAGCGGCAAGAATCCGACAATGGATCAGAATGAATGATAACACCGTCAAGGAGGCAATTCTCAAGCTGTTTTCCATTTTAAGCACCCGGAAACCAACAACAGGAGATGAAATAAAACTGGAATAATGCATACTCGCCTAGCAATACAGAACACTGGTTTTAAGAACTATTACTTCGGGGCCGAGGATGAGGATGAGAGCTACACGATCGAGTTCACACCACGGCTGTTGGATTATACTATCAAATCGAAATCGTTGATCGGTCATCACACGATTTGTTCTTCGTCGACAATACCGTCGTCAACAGTATCTCCAAACTTATGGCAAATATGGAAAAAGCTTCCCGGCTGGAGCATATCGTCCATGAGCCATGGCGAGGATGCGATAATCGTAAGCTACATTTGTAATAGAAGAGAGTCTCTGGACTACTAATAGGCAATACTAGGGTATGTGAAAACGATCAGGGCAGAGCTACCAAAAGGTCTCAAGACAATTTCTGTATTGGAAAATTTCAACGAGCAGTACCTCGCACTATAACATCTCCATCAAAAAGGGGACCCGAATATATTAGTGTCCTATATGGAGCCATATCCTATACGGGTTGCACATCCTAAAGTCAGTGCAGCATTTGCGGCTAGAAGTCTCAAACTTGAGCATCTCTCCATTCCATTCATGGTTGAATCCCTCCAATTTTTCCAGGCCCGTAAGCCGCAATGGAGATGGAATAACCTACAAGTCCTTGTATTGACTTCGCAGCTACTAACCCCTATATCAGACCGGCTATGAATTGCCTATCTCTTATGGGATGCGGCAGAAGTTACATTTTTGCATGCTAAAGCTAAAGACTGTGGACCTGGAATGGTGCCAGGGGAGAAACTTGCGCATTCATATATCACAGAGAAGATGCTTTGATTACCTGGCAGGGAAATTGCGGTTGAAGCTGGAGCCTTATGTACTCTAAGCTTGGGGAAAAGGTGGCCTATCAATATTCTGGGCGTGAATTTGGAGTGAATATGAAGCTGCTGGATTGTGTGATTCGCTCTCATGGAGATGCTATCAATTACTTGGATTTGCACTCTGTGATTGATCTTGTGTTCCTATAGCAGATAAGGAGGGAAATCTCACGACATTAATCCAATATGTATACCTTATAAAGCTACATACCTAGTAGAATTATTAAATACTCTAGATAGTCCTATAAAGTAGCTACAAGGCAGTATATTAATAAAGGTATATACATATTTTTATTTTTTATTTATTTATTTTAAAAAAAAGCGGCTATCCTCACAGTATGCTACAAATAGGAATAGGTCGCTCAAAGACCAGTTTATAAACACAGGAGAACAGACAATAGCCTGGAAAGCTCCAGCAAAGGGTCAAATAATTGGATAAAAATATGCAGTACGACGTCAGATAGATGAAAAGCTGAAAGTATTCGTTTCTTGTTACTATTGCTGTTGGTGGTATGCTGTGTGTTGTTGATCTTGTTAATGTAAAGAAACCAGAAGAGCACTTTTAGGCTCTCATAAATCACTGACATAGCACAATCCGTTCAAAGCAAGGTGTTATCCCTTTTTAAACATGATTTTCTGAGTAATGGACATGCTTGCATCTCAAAGGCGTTTATCGGAGTTATAAGCAAGAAACAACGAGGCAGTGAATAAAACGTGAGGGGACTACTACACCAGCACCACAATGTGACATCAGCATCTTTTTACATTTGTAATCTTGGGTTTATTTTAGTTGGCAAGTGATTGGTAAGAGTTTCGGATGAATTTGAAGTTTTGAACCGGTTTCGCAGCTTCATGAGAAATTAGTCATGGCTAGCTAGATATTGTCGACTATAAATATCCATCGTGAGGCCAACTGTAATGCTATGCTAGACTGAAATATTAAGGGTTTTTTGCAACTGCCTCGTTCAAGATGCGTCCAAGGTACGTGCTGATATATAATTGGTGTTTTTATCGAATCTGACTTGGGATTCAAACCCATGTAAAGTCGGTAGCTTTCGACTCGTTTAGTAGCGACGCGGTGAGATGGAGCGGGATCATTATTATATGCAGTTAAGAGCATATTCTCGATTATCGTTCAGATGTCTTTGTTATCGTTTATTAACTGGATAAATAGGCGTGTTTACTTGTATGCACAGATATGGTCACTAGGTGGTTCAACAGGTTGGCTGCGGAACTTCAAGTAGCTGATGATGAAACTTGCAGGTTGTTTTGCATAGATTTGCGATCATGCAACTTTGTGAGCTCCACCCTGTCTAAGACAGACAGCCTTGACAACTCGATTTGGTGGCCTAACCCGTAATATGGCCTTGCAGGTTTAATATTCCGACCAGTCGGCCAGGGATCCGGAGATTTACTCTTATATCAACAGGGGTTGTTCATGCTTCAAATGATCTTTTACTCCGTATGTATACTCCGTAATAGATTGTGTCAGGGATTATGCCCTTCTCTGATTGGCTTCTCGTATCTTTAATAACGATCTCATACCCCCTTAAGTAGGACTGCAAACAATACAATCTCCTTTTGCATACTTTAGCAATGGCAGAAAAGTTATCAAATAATTATGAATAAAAGTAATCCCATAGATATAATACGGAGTACAGAGTAGATACCATAGAATTCCTTTTCCTAGCTTAAGTGAAGTAGCTGAGGGTGGCTACTTATAGAGACAGTAGTACCCTTTATAATCCCTGAGTACGGAGTACGTGTTTTAAGATTACATGTATCAATATTATTCAACATACTTGCCGTTGGGACAAGTTATTATAGGTTCGAGGATGTCTTCGATTAACCGATGAATCTGTCTGTCATGTTACAGAGTTTCTTTTTAAAGATATTATGCTTCCAAGTCTTTCCTTTTATGTGTATCTATTTGCAGCGGCTCTTGGTATGTAGTCCTTTCGGTGAAACAAAAAAAAAAAAAAAAAAAAAAAACTTTTAGGAAAAAAAAAAAAAAAAAAAAAAAAAAAAGAGGAATCTTCTAAGGTGGGCCAATGTCTTGCTAACGTTAGGAAATTCCAGTCTCTCTCCGATCCGTGAAGATATTTTTCTTTTATATAATTATTCCCGCTTTACCAAGCCCTGTAAAACCATACATCACCAAGTTGATTCAAGTAAAACGAATTAAAAATAACCAGGTCTTTATTTTGATGCTGATCGCATGCCCGTCATGGATGACGAACTACTTATAGAGCTCGTGGCGGTAAGCACTGGCACATTATTCTCAAGCCTCTGGCGAGCATCAAAATCCTTCAAAAACGTAAAGACGGTGCCAAGCGGCATGTATTCGAGCAACGGCCGGAGCTCATCCGGGAACATATCCGCTCCGTGGTCTTTAATATCCTCGTTGACGCGGTTGAGCCGCAGCACCTGCATCCAAGACACGATGTCGTCACCCAACAGAAAAGCCGGGAATCGTGCCATGACCATGTCATCAAGAATCCATGCGTTCCGAAAGTACGGCCGGTTGAGGAACCCCAAAATGGCTTTGTAGCTCGGTACATCTTCCGGGTTTGTGACGCCCTTAGGAATATCACTTAGGTGTGCGACGGGCCCCATCCATTGTAAAATGGGGGCGTAGTTCTCCGGGTGGGCCTCACGGTCTCCCGGTTCGCCAAATGAGGCCGGCATACACTTATCCCACGCGCGGATGATGTCAATGGCGAGGTCGGACGTCGAATCTTTCATGCCCAACCAGCCAACAACCAACTTAGCGTTGCGATAAGCTCGCGCCATATGCGAGCGCCGCTCAGACTCCTCACGCGCATCCCGCCCGTTGATGCATAGAAAGTCGAGCCAAATGCGCAGAGGCGGTGTGCTGCTTCGCCTTGAGTCCGGTTCAGCGAGCATGTGTTTTACATTTTTGAGGAGAGACCGAAGCCAGCTAGGAGGTCTCTTGGGCGGTGCTGGTGGCGGCGCTTCGACCTGAAGCCCTGATGTAGAAGAATTGGAACTTGCCGGCCAAGGCCTACTCCCGAGAAAGACGGCTCGAACATGTCGCAGCGCCTGGACAAGTTGGATGGGCATGGTAACGTTGGAGCCATTGAGTGAGATGGATTCAGTCACGGCAATGTCTCCGTAGAGTGCCGAAAGGCCGATAAAATGGGAGGAATCGCTTAGCTTCTCATGCACCAGCCGGCACACGATGCGTTCGTTGATGTCGTTGGTTGATGGCGGCTGCAGCTCGAGTAACCGCAGCTCGTTGCCGGATCTTCCGAGTGGGCGGTACCGAACAGACGACGCGGCTTCGGGCGGGGCCATTTTTGGCCACGTCCAAGAAGGGCGTTCAATGCAATATATAGAGTACTGAATATGTACTCCGTACAGACAGTCGAAAAGAGGTTGCTCTTGCTCCAAGGGAGAAAGAAGGTCAGCAACCCAATTTTTCTTTTGTTATCTCGATTAGAGCGGCACTCACTGACTTGTACAAGTATATATACAATGATAACCTTGAAGGGGTCAATTCATGTTCACCGCAACATTGAGCTGAACCAAGACCCTGTATGTAGTGTAACATACGAGTAAGCGCTGGGCTGCATCATGCCAGGGTCAGGTACATGGGATGTAGTAATTAACAGGGTGCCCAGCAGAAGATTCGATTTTAAATCATTGCATAATCTGGCGCCCGCTGAAGTCCCTATGTTCTATGTATATGTAAAGTAAGCTTGAGATCAACCTGTGGAATTTGGATCTGACTTAATAGGTTAAGATACTTCAAATGGAGCCGGCATCTCTCCTATATATGCCGCACTCTGTATCCACTCATTTACTTGCAAAATTCCTTTCTCATCATAAAGAACAAACTTGTATACTCCGTACGTGCAACTAGTTACCACAAAGAGCGAGAAGGGCTTTGAGCTGCTTGTACGTAGTGCACCAACCCACCCAGGCATAATAATACTACCTACATACAGTAGTAACCTCGCCTGGGTACGAAATATATCCCATGTTTGGCTCGCTCTGCAGTAACTAGCTGACTGGGACTATTCCAATTAGTCGTCTTTCCTCACCTTCCCAAATCTCACAATTGGTACCCAAGTGATGCAATGCAGAGGCAGAGGCACATACTTTATCTTGCAGGATATTGTCCGGCATGGTGGCCCATCATTCAACGTCACATTTCGCCGTGATTTACCAGCGACAAAGCAAAGGCTAAAGGCTTTTCCTAAATCTTATGTAAGACTTTGATCACAGTCCGTACTGCTTTCGAAGCAAGAGTTTGCCGACTTGAAGCCATCCACGGCCAGTGCCTCACCGCTTCACAAGAGCATGCATGCTACTACTCCCAAGTTAGCAAGTGACGCTACCAGGAATATAAGTAGTGCAAAATTCCTGTGGAGAAGAACGATCAGGTAGTCTACAGGGGACCCATCACGGTCCCGCGCAGGAGCATCTTATACCATTAATCCTAGAGATATCTTGAGAGATAGTTCGGGATACTTCGTCGTCACGGCAAATGATAGAGGCAAGAAGCAGGATGCCAGTCAAGCCATTTCTTCTTCAGCCCCTTTGTCAATCTGTAAGTCCGATCTAGGTATGATCCGCTTGATGGTATACAAGCATGTAGTACTCCGTACGTGTATGCAGACATCATCTTACCCTTGCTAATCAGTCCACCGACAAGGCCAATGCAGGCTCTTCCCCTCGCTGTAGTGATCACAGGATACCTTTGATAGAATACGACCTGTACTCCGTACTGTTGTTGGTTCTGTACTCTTCAAGGGGGCTCCATCATGATGCAGATGCGGTCTTTTCAAGGCAGCTACGCCACAGTACTTGTACCGACGTTCGATAACGTATATATAAACGGGCAAAGGGTCCAGTGTGTTTGGATTCTTTGTGCCATCAAATCTATGGACGTTGATCAAAATGGCAATCCTTTGGTGCAAATCTTGGCATCGCCAGAGTTATTGGAGCGAGTTTGACCTGAAAGGAGTTAACATCAAGGTCAGAGCTCCAAAAAAGGACGCCATCCGGAACAGTCCAGATGAGATTCCCCGATATTTCTGGAGCAAAGGTGTCCGAAATCGGTTTAGGAGGCTCTTAGGCCGGAAACCAAGGCAAGAATCTTTCCCCATTCATACTGGGTATTCAGAAGCAAGAAAACTGGTCGGTGATAACGCCGTGACTGGGTTGGAAAAGCTATCTCTTCAGGCCCAAGACTTCGTTACCAAAGTATTCGGAGATGTTGAAGACGTGTCGGAAACCTCATCTCTGGGTGAGGGAGAATCCCTTTCCTCTTTAGAATCAGGACCCAAGTTAGTCCAACTTCGGCTATCCTCTGACCTCGAGCGTTGGAAAGAAGCTCAACACGCGATTGGCAATATTCTACCACCGAAAGGCCACGGGTTGAGCCAGGCTTCAGATAGAACTCTCCAAATTTTCGGGGCAGTGGGTTGGCCCGAAGCCTTGAGGACGAACAATGCATTATTCGGTTGCGGGATCGCCAGCCTGCTTATGGGCGCCGCTGATGCGCCAACCATGTTCTCCAACTATGTGACTGACATGGCTTTCTATTACGAGCACGGCTACAATTATGTTTTCCCAACGCTGGATCCACTATTGCAGAAAGGCCTAGATGACCCGCATGCTCTGTGCACTCCAGGTGGTCGCGAACGGCGAGACGCTGTGTGCATCGGCAAGCGGTATATTCAGTGCAAGATCGCGCTAGAGAAACAACACAAGAAGAACCTGATGAATAGGTCAGCACGGCTAAACAGGCGTACCGCACAGATCGTCTCTCTATCGGAGAGTAGCCTGCTAGGCATGGCAGCCGAGGCGACGGCGCGGGGCTTCGACCCAGGTGCTGTTATGAGCGACTTGGTCTTCAGCTCGCCAGGCACGGATGTCGTCGACGTGGGATGCGACCTGGTGAATTCAGAGGTCATGAACTCGTTCTTAAATGTCTCTGACATTACTGACACAGGCATCGTGAGCGAAGACGTGCTGCGCAAGGTTTACGATGCCTACGCCGCGACAGGAGCCAGAATGCTAACCCAGAGATGGCATGAGCCGGTAGCCAGAATGTGCGCCGCTCTGTATACATGGCATATTCAGAACGACCGACACATGTTCTTCCGGCGCGCAATTCTCGGCTGGCCCAAAGCCCGGAAGACACCTGCTCGGCCTCAATGCGAGGCAGATTTCGACGAGGTATTTGACAAGCAGTATCATACGACAGGTTTCTCTAGGGCCCTTGATTCCAAATATACATGCAACGGTGAAGACACCTGTGATCATGTTAACCATTTTCTCCATCGCAACCAACAGAAGCCGCTGCTCCGGGAGCTCTGGTGGTTCCTTGTCACGGGCCCGCTAGAGTATGTTAGGGGAGGCCAAGTCGATGAACAGCGTGAGCACCATCTTGCCGAGGGCTCGCGGCTACGGATGGCCGAGCTTTTCTCCCGTGGTCTGGTGATTGAAATGGTCTGGCTTATTGCCCACGCGAACCATCATGCCTGGCAAGTCAATTATCTGTTTGAGGCGGCAATGTTCGGAAGCATTCTTGACGGGGGCACACTAGCTGGCAAGCTTGACAGGCAGGAGGAGCGTTAGAAACTGTAGCGCGTGGAGTTGATATCCTCACAATTCAAACTATGTTATTAGCACCCCCGGGTTGTCCTATACATTGTATTATGTAATATGGGAACCTCACAATTCAAACTATGTTATTAGCACCCTCGGGCTGTCCTATACTTTGCATTATGTAATGCGGGAACGGTACTTAAAACTTCGCCGACCCCCGGCTACTCCATAGGCGTAGTAGAGAAAGCCGCTATATTACTCCATAGAGCGAACTATTTCGTTCCTATAGTGCTTTTTTAAATATAGAATCTAACGCTAAATTCACTATAGTAAGCTTATAGCAGCAAGTAGTCTCTCTAAAGATACTTTGAGGGATTTGTGATTACGACTCCGGCGGCCCCTATAGCTGTTGTTTGCTTCCAAGCTAAGGAATGAAATAGTAAAACTGATAATCCTATAATTTTGTTAATATCTTTTTTTATCAACACATTTGCAACCATAGCACTTACAAGCCCAAGTTCATTACAAATTTCCTATTAAATCCTTAGTAAGCTTTTAATGATTTTTCTTCTTATAATAAAAACTTACATGAACCTCCTGCAATAGCTCACAGTATATGAAGGACTCGGCCCTAGGAGGGCTAAAGGAATAGCTGCACTATGGCCTCCTGCATTGCTGCTAGCCAATTGCGCCATATAGCTGCAAGTGGATACGAATTGAATAGATTGTCAAATGATCTATTCAATCAGTTATATAGAGCCTTTCATTTGTCATAGCAGGCTAGCCTATAACACAATAAATAGTTAGCAAGAATCTCTTCTTTGAACCAGCTATTGAAAGAAAAAAATATTTACCACAGCCAGGCCGTTGACTCTCTGATGATCTAGAAATCTGTTATTTCGTGTGTCCAGATTTAACTAGTTAGAGACGGTCAAGGTCTTACGACAAGGCTTTGAATACACGCCAAGCCGCCAGAAAATAAGAAGGCATACAGTGGGCCTGACGGCTGCAGCGGCATAGACCAATATTGTCAGAGGTTTGGCCTCCACAGCGGCATTGGGAACTGTCTATTTGTCAATATACGACTGCATAGAGAATGTCACTAAGTAGACTTGCATTTTGGCCGTCCTTTCTGCCTCAATTTAGATTTCATTTATCCGAGGTCAGGATATGACACGACTCACTATTTAGTTTAAATGATAAACAAAGCACAATTCTAATCAATTAACCAGCCCAAAAGGTCGGCTGTAACTAGATAAATAGGCACTCACTAGTACTATTTGTGCTGTAGGTAAATCATCGTCAGCAAATAAGTGCTAAATGCTTCTAAACGATGGCCTCCTAACCGTTTGACTTCAAAGTGCGGCTACCACACGGAAGGGTTAGCAGCTGTCGATATACTACCAGTCCAATAAGCATCAAAGAACTTACAAATTGGTTCTATAAAAAGCCTGCAAGTTGGCTGAGGAAATGAAAGAGAAATAAAAGCTTCAAAGTCTACAGCCAAAAACCTAACAATATTACCGCTTTGAGATGAACTACATATGCATAATCTATTTCCTATAATGAGAAGCTGCAACTATGATATCTTTAGCAGTATCTTAGAATCTCTCGATTCTCTTCATCCTACAGATGGTCAAAATTGTGAATAAGAAAGTATAATATTCTAATAAAGTGTGACAGTAATTGGAAGGGTCCTGGTTGATCGAATATAGTAAAAATTCTATTAGTATCTATATTTAATGCTGGTACTGCCCCGTACAGCAGCGATTTCTCAAACACTCTGAAAGAGATCTTGGCCAAGGCATTTTACTAGCTAAAAGAATATTAAGTGAGGATTTATACTATCTACCCGTTTTAATTACCCAGCTTCAACTTACGGCTTGTTTGCGCTTGAGCCATAGATTGCGACAACTTCTAGGGTAATCGGCCAAAGTGGGCAATTGATCAGACATATTGGAACCCTGGTCCAGGGCTCTTTACCAGACGAAATTGTTTTAGCACAGCTAATAACCCTAGCAACAACTAGCTGCTAACCTCTTTTACTATATATTATCTTATAAGTAAGATACTTGCTAAACGTAAAGTATTAGATTAACAGTAACGTATCTCTTAAAGATGCGAAAGGCAACTTCTATATAAACACCTAGTACATCTCTTATAAGATCCTTGGCGGGCGCAATCAGGGTTGTAGAGGGACTACTGTTGATTAAAAGTCACATGAGCTGTATATCTTTAGTATCACAGCGATATAGTATTAGGCGCCGTAGGAACATGAGGCATTGAGAAACAGTCATTTCGAGTCAGTGATGGCGACGTTGGTACTAGAAATAATATTTTGCGTTATGAAGTATTTTGATACCATTTCTTTATCTTATGCATAATCCTGGAAATAGCCTAATTTTGTTGGTACATACAGTTAGTTGGCCGGCCGGGTTCAAGATTTATTAATGTAGCGATAGGCGCGCTTATCCTTCAAAAGATTATCTTAAATCTGCCTTTAGCCATATCCTTCTCTGATTGGCTTTTCGTACCTATTTTTTTCCGTTCTTTGTATGAAGGAGTAGTTGCGGATCGCGAGATGGGCTTCATCATTTTGTTCCTAGCAGCTTTGACTAGGTAGATTAAAAAAAGACGACCTAGTCTCTCGAAACTGCCAATAAATCTGTTCATCTGTGCGTGATGGCTGCAAGATTATTGCTACATCAACACTATTATGGGTAACTGCTTTACAATTGACCGGAGGCATTGTGGCCTTTGCTACTTTGAGCTGGACGAAGAGTCAGCGTCTCAAATCGAGCCATCTGTTTCTCGATGTTACACCTGGCGCAAAGCCTACCGTATTCATGACGAGGAGCGACAGGAGTCTCTGGATGAGCAATTGCCATTACCATTACCCGAAGCTTGGCGCGAGTTTCTGAGAATACGAATCCACACAAAGCTCGGGACGATTCAACTATCTCGCGAACGAGGATGTCGAGGCTGCGAATCTATTGGAAAGGCTATCGAATCCGCATGCGAAGATGATAGCGTTTCTTTAGATAGTAGGTCGTGGGAAGAAGACATGGAGATGACCTGGACATTGCCTTCAGAGCGTGGGAGAGATCTAAGTAATCTCAAGATAGATCTCACTGTAAATGTTAGCGACAGAGTGGTGCAAAGTCATGGCTCCAAAAAGCATCATCTTTGGACTATCTTGATTGACGTTGACCAAATTAGTGGACAAGGAACAGAAGGCAATTGTAAGCTCAGTAAAAGCCAGCCTCATTTGACCCGAAATTCTAACCACACACAGGGCATCATCCATTTGCTTATAGAGTTCCAGTCTCATTTAGTGATACCGGGTCGGAGATGTCTTTAAGTAAGATCAGCAATTGGGTCCATGACTGCACATCGTCGCACCCCTCCTGCATGTCTGATCATGTTGCGTTGCTGCCAAAGCGGGCGTTGGAAATAACTCCAGGCTCACGAAATGACATCAATGTACGCCTAGTCGAAAACTTGGACTTGCAAGAGAAATATATATGCCTTAGCCATCGATGGGGAGCGTCAACACAGCAATGCCAAACAACAACCAATAGTCTATCTGCGCATCTTAAATCAATTCCATGGAGTCGACTGCCCAAGACGTTTCAAGATGCAGCCCAAGTTGCCGTACGCCTTGGAATTAAATACTTGTGGATCGATTCCCTGTGCATAATCCAAGATAGCAGCGATGACTGGAAGGACCAGGCGGCCCAGATGTGTGAGATTTATTCTGGAGCTTACGTGACTCTCGCAGCAGCATGGTCCGCTGATAGCGACGTTGGCCTGTTTCGCACAAGCACCTCTTTTGTAATCCGATCTCCCATGAGGCCCGGAAGTTTAGCTGCATCCTATCTTATACATAGGGTCCCTGAGCACACGACTTGGGATGTTACGGGCGTGCTCCAGATGACCCCGGAGCTTCCTCTTCTAAGTAGGGCCTGGGTCTATCAGGAGCGCCTTCTATCTCCTAGGGTAGTCTACTTTACAAGATATGAACTCGCATTCGAATGTTCGGGCAACACCAGAGACAAAATCTGCGAGTGTGAGCATGATCCAGGAGGCTTATGGGGCAGCGGTAGCAATGGTGCAGGCGGCGGAAGAGGCGAGCATACCGATTGCCGCAAGCTGTATCACTTTGAAGGCCTCAGGTCATCTGACCTCGCCGAGATCAGAAAGTACTGGCATCAGATTGTGGCAGAATACTCTGGCCTGCGCATCTCCTTTACATCTGATAGACTCCCTGCACTTTCTGGCGTGGCACGGCAGTTTGGAACCGCCCACTCTGACAATCTAGGCCGATATGTTGCGGGAATGTGGCAAAATTGCTTTCCATCTGAATTATTATGGTATTGTGCCAGTCAGAAAATTTACCACCGCCCAGAGTCTTATTGCGGCCCTACGTGGTCGTGGATCTCTACTGGAAATGTAGCCAGTTACGCGACTGGTTGCCCCAGAACGTACCCAGACGATCTCGAGATTCTCAATATCAACTTCAAGTTAGACGGTCCGGATCAGTATGCCTCTATCTCGGATGCAGTTCTGGACGTTGAAGGATATTTAGCTCCTGGGACACTTACGGAAGTGCATAGTCATTCATCGGATGTTGTGAGTATACGTTTTATGGGAAACCTCGGAAATTCTATAAGCTTTCATTACGATTATCCTCTTTTTGAGCCAGGTCCCAAACATATTCCCTTCGGAAGCGAGATCTACTGTATGAAGACAGGTTTTGTCTGGGGAGGAAATCATATATGCCTGTTACTGCGTCTAATAGACAGGGGAGAGAATAAGTTTGAGCGCATTGGTCTAGCTACGAAAGTGAGTAGGGGTGACCTCGATAGTTGGTTTAGTAATGTAAAAAACAAACAATCAATCAAGATAGTATAGTCATTAGTATAGATTATCCATCTCTATGTTCATTCACCTCATGATTCCACTTTTCAGCCACACAAGTGCTGCCTATCTAGAACAAGCCTTTAGCCAAACCATCTAGTCAGCATCCATTCCATGATCTCGCATCTTGACCTATCATATAATATGAGGAGATAGAACAGCCTTCTTCTAAAAAAACAATTCATTTTGTCTCATGCTCCCAGCTAATAATCTTGGTCAGCTGAAATGTCAAAGTTGAGATGTGTAAGCCAACCCACATGTCTAAGAACAGTTTCCACAGAATGGAAAACAGCAGTCCCTGTAGGCCATTGCACAAGATACGAGTCGTGAGTCCTCGCCCAAGCAGCCCGGATATCCCGTCATCCCGAGCCACCAGTCGAACAGCCTCGCCTAAACACATATGCATTCAGTAAACAGAATTTCAAGAATGAGGGATAGCAAAGCTATTTATTTACCATAGGAAACTTTGGTATCATTGACCTGCCGGTAAGTCTTAATCACCCTCAACGAGTTAGAAATGGAATCGGAAATGATAGATGCGACAAATCCTATAAAGGCTAGGCGCAGCAACCACAAAAATAGCTCCGTTTTCGGTGGTTCTTGAATGGCTTCAGTCAAGAAATTATACTATGATTTTATAAGCAAATTCATATTTCTTGTATATGAGGGACAAAGATGCTAAGCATTTACCGTAGCGAACCAGGGATAGTGTCCCACGAACGTCGCACCTGCGGTGGCAAATGCTCCCCACCACAGAGTTCCGATCCCGTGCTCCTTGATGCGTTGGCGAAGCAAGCTGGTGCCACTGGCACCATGTGCCTGGAGGGTTGTCTTGAGAGTATCGACAGGAGTGAGAATCATTCGAAAACCAGCGGCGCTTAGCATGCACCGTATCAGCAACAGAATTTGCATTCAATGTTGGACATGGAAAAAAAAAAAAAAAAAAAGGAAAAAAAAAAAAAAAAAAAAAAAAAAACCTTACCAAAGAGAGGCAAAAACAGTTTTTGCAAACGACGGCAGCTGTTTCAAGTACGAATTTGACTGTAGCAATGCCAGGATTCCGGCATTGGCTGCTGTATCTCCAAATCTCGCGACAGGTCCTTCAGGGTTCAAACGTTGATGCTTCGTTAGTTAGATGCTTCTCGTAAATAATGGAAACACACAACGTACCCTGAATAAGGGCGGCTCCGATGCCTGAATAATATCGACCGAATCCTCCGGCGGCATAGAGCACCTGCGTCGCACTGGTGAAGGAGGTCCCAAATCGGTACTGATAGTTCATTATCGTTCGAAGCGGCTAAATGTGATTTGAACAACGAGTCTTTAGCTGCAGCTAGAGGACGAATAAGAGAAGGTGGGTGAGTGGTGAGCCAATACCATGAGAAGTAGAACCTGTAGAACCATAGCTGCCGCACCACTCAGGCCGCCACCAAGAGCCTTTTTGAGTGCATCTTTCAGATCGAACTAAAATAAATGTTGGTCAGACACGAATTTGGCCAGCTAGAAAGCATATTGGCGTGGTACTGACATTAACATCGCCGTCTGCGTCAATCCATCCCTTGATAAAAACTGCAAGGACAGAGGCTGCAACGATAACCCAGAAGATCCTCCACAAGTACCAACTAGCCTCAGTCTTCTCACGTTCCTCTTGCGGTTGATCTATATGCTCTTCGTTAAGCAGAGGTGTCTCCTCATTAGGACTTGTTTGATTCTCGACATCATCCTCGTGAGCCATGATGTTGAGCTAGGCAGCCGTGTGAGAACCGATGAGTCCAACCGCAGATAAATGCTGTAGCTGGGTTTGCAAAAAGCGTTTCTAAGGTGTCTACATCTCAGAACTGACAAATACGGAGTACGGAGTACAAGCAGCATACTTAATTCAGCGAATAATATGGCTCACCAGGATTGGTCATCACTGACGAGAATTGCGAGATCGCCTTTCGGCATTAAGCGGCCGAGATCGGCTCCGAAATCAAATCCTCTAAACGCTCGGTGCCGGTGGGGCTGCGGTTCGGCCCGCTGAAGGACAAGATTTTGGACTACACGTTTCTCTTGGTCTTATAGCTACTAATATATTTTATTAAAAGGTAGAGAGTAGTCGATCTACTGCCGGCACAGTAATCCATAAGGGATAAATTTCTTACACTCAGCCTCGGTGTCAAGTAGTACTAATACCATATCAATAAGACTAGAGCATGCACGTAGTGCCTACGATAGGTGATGACGCTGGCTGTGTGTAACCACTAGGCGAACGCGCGAAGTTAACACGTCCCCCTAGCACATTAAGCTGCAAATTCTCTATTGTCTTTTTGTCTTTCTTATGAGACATAATATACTCTATTCCTCTCTAGCTCCTTGCTCTCTATTCACTCTGAAGCATATTGCGAGATTGTCCCGACTTCTTTGCGTGGATGGATGGTCTACACCTAGTACCATCTCCTTTAGTTTAAGCGTTTGCTGATGCATCTGCTCTGCTTCTTTATACTTCCCCAGATCCTGTAGTATATATCCAAGGCCATCCATGCTTCTAAGTGTATCTGGATGCTCTTTGCCTAATACCTTCCCCCTAAGCTTAAGCGTTTGCTGATGCATTTGCTTTGCTTCTTTATACTTCCCTAGATTCTGTAGAATATATCCAAGGCCATCCATGCTTCTAAGTGTATTTGGATGTTCTTTGCCTAATACCTTCCCTCTAAGCTTAAGCGTTTGCTGATGCATTTGCTTTGCTTCTTTATACTTCCCTAGATTCTGTAGAATATATCCAAGGCCATCCATGCTTCTAAGTGTATTTGGATGTTCTTTGCCTAATACCTTCCCTCTAAGCTTAAGCGTTTGCTGATGCATTTGCTTTGCTTCTTTATACTTCCTTAATTTCTGTAGTATATATCCAAGGCTATCCATACTTTCAAGTGTATCTGGATGCTCTTTGCCTAATGTCTTCCCCTTAAGATCTAGAGCTTGCTGAACCATTTGCTCTGCTTCTTTATACTTCCCCAGATCCTGTAGTATATATCCAAGGCTATCCATACTTTCAAGTGTATCTGGATGCTCTTTGCCTAATGTCTTCCCCTTAAGATCTAGAGCTTGCTGAACCATTTGCTCTGCTTCTTTATACTTCCCCAGATCCTGTAGTATATATCCAAGGCTATCCATGCTTTCAATTGTATCGGGATGCTCTTTGCCTAATACCTTCCCCTTAAGCTCTAGAGCTTGCTGAACCATTTGCTCTGCTTCTTTGGACTTCCCTAAATCCTGTAATATATATCCAAGGCTGTGCATGCTCCTAAGTGTATCTGGATGTTCTTTGCCTAATACCTTCCCCTTAAGATCTAGAGCTTGCTGAACCATTTGCTCTGCTTCTTTATACTTCCCCAGATCCTGTAATATATGTCCAAGGCTATCCATGCTCCTAAGTGTATCTGGATGCTCTTTGCCTAATACCTTCCCCCTAAGCTTTAGCATTTGCTGATGCATCTGCTCTGCTTCTTTATACTTCCCTAGAATTTGTAAGGTCAATCCAAGGCTGTCCATGCTTCCAAGTGTATCTGGATGCTCTTTGCCTAATACTCTCCCCCTAAGCTCTAGTGCTTGCTGATGCATCTGCTCTGCTTCTTTATATTTCCCTAGAATCTGTAAGATCAATCCAAGGCCATCCATGCTTCCAAGTGTATCGGGATGCTCTTTGCCTAATACCTTCCCCCTAAGCTCTAGTGCTTGCTGATGCATCTGCTCTGCTTCTTTATATTTCCCTAGAATCTGTAAGATCAATCCAAGGCCATCCATGCTTCCAAGTGTATCGGGATGCTCTTTGCCTAATACCTTCCCCCTAAGCTCTAGTGCTTGCTGATGCATCTGCTCTGCTTCTTTATACTTACCTAAAATCTGCAGTATATATCCAAGGCTACCCATGCTTCTAAGTGTATCGGGGTGCTCTTTGCCTAACACCTTCCCCCTAAGCTCTAGCGTTTGCTGATACATCTGCTTTGCTTCTTTATACTTCCCTAGATCCTGAAGTATATATCCAAGGCTATCCATGCTTCCAAGCGTATCTGGATGCTCTTTGCCAAGTGTCTTCTCGTAAATCTTTGTCGCTTGTCGATAATTTAGCTCTGATGATTGATATTGCCCAAGAACAGCATAGCTCTCCGCTACGTTCAAAAAAAGATGAGCTTCCATCTCTTTTCCTGCAAAATGTTCCCGAAATTCTAACGCAGCCTGCGCGTGCGGTAGATATTTCATCCACACATCTCTATTTTTGTGTTCTGGAAATGGAAACGCCTGCTCAAGCCACTGTATAGCGGAAGTTATGCACTCCTTCAACTCTCCCTTCTGCTCTAGCCAATTTCGCATCGCTAAACGCACAAGCCGGTGCATATCAAATAAATCTTGCCCCTCTCGCTGAGCAATAAACGCATATGCTTTCAATGTGCCGATTGCTTCTATAACGTCCATTTTCTTAGCTGTAGGTAGTAGAGACTTCGGAATATCCTTCTCTGCTAAAAGACTTAGAAATTTAAGATACTTTGCGGCTAGTGGATTATGCTGTGAGATATGGCTAAATGAAATAAGCCATGTTGTGGCCACTGGATTCGGAGTCTCCTTATATCGATGTCGGTCCTCGAAATCTCTACTTAGCAGGGCAATCATGTCTTCATGCTCCGATTCGCAAAGCTCCAGGTACTCTGACGTTGATATTCGTTTTGAGGTCATATATGCCGATGCTTGCCTGATTGCTAGCGGCAAGTTTGCCAAGAAATTAAGCAGCTTCCTCGTGCTCTCTATGTCACTGATCTGGCTTTCTTTCAAGTCTTTCCGCAGCAGGTCAAAGGCTTCAACTCTATCCATTTCTATTATATGGGCAATGTTCCTCTCCGGGACATCCAGCCTCACTGCTACTTCGTGGTTCCGTGTTGTGAATAGGATCGAGCCCTTTCGGCTGAATGGTAAATGGGTCGAGAGACTGGTAGAGCCGGAGAATAGGGCTATGTCATCCGCATTATCAATAACCAAGAGCCAGCTACCGCTGCTCTCTTCACTTAAAGCAGTCTTGACGAGCCGCTTAATGTCAGCATTGCCCTGGTCAATTCCCTTAATCTCCATCTGTTTGCCGATATTGCGGTATGCATTCTCAAAACTAGTTGCGTCTAATGCCGGCACCCAGAAGATGGAACAGTCTGGTTGCTCGTTGCGGATCAAATAGACAGCTTCTAGCGCAATCTGCGTCTTGCCGACGCCCCCGAGGCCTTCGATGACAGTTCTCTGACAGTCATCTGCATTTGTACCCGGTCGGATGCTTTCTAGAATATTTGATAAAATCGATTTCCTCCCAACAAAACTTTGGTTCCGTCCGAATGGAACCAGAAAATGATACCTTGGTGGTCTCTCCACGGACCGGCCCCGACTTCTGTCTGCTTGAATATACCGTTCCAGAATTGCCTTTGATGCTGATGCTGCTGTCGCCGCCGCGAAGTTCTGCCACTTCTTGTTCTTATGGCAGTCAGCATAATCGCAGACGCCTTTGACCACAATGCATGGCATTTCTTCCCATATTCCAGCTCCTTCCATCTCAAATGCAATAACGCATTCTTTCTTAGCGATCATATCCCGGTCTTCTCCCGATTTCATCACCGTATCTCCCGAAGCAATTGCGCCAACATAAACAACAGGCTCCTGTGGCGTGTCCTGCTTAGCCTTCTCCTCAATTCGTTTCCTTGCTACTAAGTATCTTTCGTCGCATCCTAGATCCTCACAGGACATATCAAGAGCTTCATCACATATAGGGTCCATCCTTCCATAACAGTGTTGGCAGATGCATGTTGGCGACAAGCGATGTCTGTGGCGATAGCTTGGTTCGAACAACTTATCCTCAGTTGTCGTAGGATATATATATTTGGTATTATATTTACCAGCCTTTGCCTGAAGCTGCTTGAGAAAATAAGCAGTTCGTTTTTGAAGTATTTCTCCACCTCTCTCTGTGTCCAACATCGTCAACAAACTGCGAATACTTTTACCATGTTTGCTCAGATTATCTTCAAGCGTATCCTTGCGCACAAATTTATCGGCATGTCTCTTTCCAAAGTCATGTTGGATAACAGTCTTGCTGATAACCACATCTCCCAGCAAAATCTCCTCTTGGCCGTTAATAAATGGCACGCCGCCACAGATACCTGCCAGAATCACTAGCCGTAGAGCTCCATAGCTAGACCGCATGCTGGCTGCCGCGCCAGCTGCGTTAACTTTGCCCGTGTGAGGCAAGAGAGCCAGCACAATGTTATGCTTGCCAATACGACCAGTAGTGTAAATATTATAGTCTCCGGCAGCTTTCCCGAATAGGTCTCCATTATCATCCCAGAACTGGTCAAACAAAAGATTGACCGCGTCATACTCGAGCGGTAGCGCACAGATGATGCCAATCTCGAAATCTTCGCGGCAGGAAGGCTGCTGCGCCATAATGAGCAAACACGCCTATGCTCACACAAACTTGCAACACTAGGGAGTGTGTCTATCGTCAAGTCACTCTGTGATTATATATCTCTCCAAATGGTTTCGACAGCTCTGATGGCTGATTCCCAAAGCAGCGATGTTCTGCAGTTAACTTGTGTCGAATAAGTAGGACTCTTTTTGTATTGTGCGGGGAAATTCAGGCATGGTATTGTGTGACATTGGCCCAAACATCCAATCAGACAGGGTAACTCCATCGCCTCTACACAGCTGGCCGTAAACGTACTCTATAGCTGATACTACCACAATTCATGCATCTAATATTATCGCGAAAGTATATATGGAAGTTCCCATGTAACCCATATTAGTCCCTGTCTTTAAGAACGCGCTGATCGGATCTTCTTTCCCACCTCATCCACGCCCAAGGTCAAGGACTTCATTCTCTACTTCATACTTCGTACTCACGTGTAATCTAATATCATATGTAATCGGATAGCATATGTAATCTGATAGCACTGTAAGCCTGTCCTCAACTTATCTTGCTGCTTAAAAGCTCTTATCTGTGTCTCAAGTACACAGTTAACTTTGAATACTCTGTAGAAAGCAAAGCAGTATTACTCACTACTGTACTGCTTGGTCCATCTGTAGCGGATATAGTTTTCGATCGACTAAGCGAACATGGTGGAATACCGCGAAGACCAAATTTCTTAAATTACAGCATCAAATAAGATCGTTGTCATCATTATCGGTTATGTTTGGAAGCATGCTAGGGTTTTGCCATCTTATATCATTAGATTGTTGAACGCTATTCTGTCAGAGCTTCCGCTTCTGTCTTAGCTAATGTCTTCCGCATCACTACTTGTGCTTTCTCCAACTCGACATCTAAATCACAGTTCCAGATCTTTCTAACCGAAACATCTAGAACCTCCTTCACCTTCTCCAGATTATCTCCCGCATCTGATCTCTGCAGATCCAACAGCTCCCCCTGCCGTCGACTAGTTATCTGAACAAACTTCGTCCGTGGCATACGCACGCTTTCATACGCAGCGAATGCAGCGAGGAGGTCTAGTGGAGAGCGGCAGGCGCTGAGGAGGTGAGAAAGAATGTATGCGTCTTCCAAAGCTTGGCCAGCACCGGAGCCTTGATGAGGCGCACAAGCGTGTGCGCTGTCGCCTAGGAGAAGGAGATGGAGGGATTGGGAGGAGAATGTTGGGATCTCGGGGGAGAGGTCGAAGATACCCCAGTGATCGGTATTCTCCATTAGCTATATGCCGAATTTAGCACTCTTCTTCCACATGAACCACTTATTGAATCGTTTCTTTTGACCTACCGAAAAGATCTTCTGACATTCCTCTCCAAAGCCCTTAAACTCCTTTACCATGTCTTCCCGCTTCATGCTCTTGACCCATTCCCCTTCCCAAGAACCACTCTTGGTCGTGCTGAACGCAACCACATTCATCACCTTGCCCCCCGCCACGGGGAAGATGAGAACGTGACCGCCTACACCTAGGAACATGAAGCGGTTCTGAGCTTTCTCCGCTCCAATCGCGGCAATGGCTTTGTCCATGGATATTAAAGCGCGATAGGCGTGTTTCCCTGTGAATACTGGCTGTGAGAGAGGATTGTCTTTCCCCAGCACGAACTCCCGACACACGGATCGAATGCCGTCGCATCCAATCACCGCATCCGCTTCAGCAGTGCTCCCATCGGCGAACTTCATAATCGTTTTCGCTCTACTATCATCCCGCGAGATGTCCGTCAACCGCTTTCCAAACTCGCTGATGTTATTAGGAATAAGTTTGACGAGCTCGTCGAGAAAATGTGCGCGATGAGCGGTGCTATGTTGCTCAGACTCAGTGATCTTGGGAGATACGATAGGGCTTCCCGCGGGCAAGCCATGAAGCCCATGAGCGAGTATGAAATCAAAATATGTATCCTTTTTCGATTTCCATCCGGCACTGGTTGATATTTTGGCGTAGGCTTCGCCGATGGCAGGATTGATGAGGGTCATGGCGCGAATGGCATTGGCACCAAAGAAAACACCAGCTGGAACATTTCAGCTACGGCGCCTTTTTAATTCTTTTGCGAATAAAAGAGCAGAAAACAAATACAAAGGCTCAATCATCATGAACATTTAGATTTATGACGCAGATAGTCATCGTCACTCACCACCAATCTCGGAGAACTTGGAGGCGGCTTCATAGATTTTAACTCGTATATGGGTATACTGCTGCAGACCAATTGCCAGCGCGAGCCCCCCGATTCCTCCCCCAACAATGGCTATGTCAATCAACTTTTGTTCCTGTATTGATTCCATTTTTCTCTAATCTTGGCCAACGTTGGATGGCATAAACGCGAAGAGGCGAGACCAGATCACTTTGTTGTACTTGGAGGACGATATGATGCAAACTCGAGAATCGAAGTAGTAGTAGTCCTCACGTCTCCTGATTGCAAGAAAGCCAGCAGTAGATTAGGCATTCAAGCCTCGCCTAATTTATGCTCACCATCCTTCGGGGAACTACGGGCCTTGTTTAACCACGAGGGGTTTTATCAAGTGTTGGCGCATAGCGTAGCAATGCCCACCTGGGTAAAGTTTGATGCGTGTGTTATCAAGTACGAGTATGCCTTGACATACATGTACAAGCATGAACTCCAGAAACCCCTATATTACCCCATACGCCGTATACGTGTTAGGACCAACGCATCCATATCCCTACAGTAGTATCCAATATGGGGTCAACATGCGCCATATGTAGAAACAAGGATGCAAGGTGCTATTCATGCATTAGGCCATCTTACGGCGATGCAGGTCAACCAACAGTCGACTGTTCGCTATACAGTACCTTGTCCACAGCCCCTTTAATATTTAGTGTAGATTACTACGTTCCGAAGTTTCCATTTTCTGGGTTCCCAGGGCTCGAATTGTCCCGTGGTTGTATACGGAGTATTTGATTAGGTTCGGCATGGGGTACGGGGCCGACTCCCTGGTACGGCAAACAGGATTCTTCTTGATAATAGCGGTATGCTTCTCGCATCATTTGAAAGCAACATCATACGAGTAATGTTTCAACGTGCTTCGTACAATGTACGTACTACATGAATAGATAGATATTGACTGGGAGTCGTATTAGGCAGTGGACTAACTACAGGAGAATCTTCAACTAGCCAGCCAAAGAGGCGCTGATTATTTGTATATCTGAAATAACATATCAATCATATCTGGGAAGTACAAATTCGTAGTAGAATATCAAAACTAAATCTGACAATCGCGCCATGTTTCTTAGTGGCTATTAAGAGTTACATATATAGTGATGCTAATAAAGGGAAGGTCGCCGCTGGTACATATCTCACACTCAACAATATTAATAGGTGTAGATAAACTCAGGATGGGCATCTCCCAAGTTGTCACCCTCTTCACTAAGTAGATGATCTCTCTTTCCAGCACGCTTTTGCTTATTCTCGTACCAAAGGCCTGCCACATAAAAGCAGATAAAGCCAGTCGCCATACACAATAGCGAAAAGGTAGTCCTGAAGCCTGTCCAGTAGAATGGGCCCTTTTTCGCCTGAAAAGACAGAGATGCAACGAATCCACCACCGTTGCCTAGACCGATTTCCATACCCATAGCGAAAGCTGTCTTGTAGGATCCGGAGACGTTGTTTAGAAGCAGGATCCATGCTCCGGGCAAGGCGGCAAACGAGCCGCAGGCGATGAGATACAGGGCTCCGTATCGTGCATTAACCGAGACATGCTCTTGGTTGAGGAGGACGATGTATCCGATAATGGCAATAAAACAACCAGTCAATGTGAGAGCCGCTCGTTGTTTTAGTTTGTCCGATATGTATGCAATGGTCAAAGTACTGGCTGACGCCGCGACAAAGATTGGAATTACCAAGGATTGGATTTTCTTGGCGGTGTATCCTGGCTTGAGAACTGAGACGATTGTTGGGGCGAACAAGCTGATTGAGTAAACGCTGGAAATAACGCCGACGATGATGAAAGCACTAATGTTTGAGTCAGCACGAGAATGTAACGCTACCACATACATCCTTATTCATCCTACCTTAGATAGATTTTCCAATCCGTGAGGCATCGGACGATGGCTTTTCGGTCCAAGACATCCATACGACCGACCATTCCATCTACCCGAATGCGTTCTTCCAAGACAGCCTTTTCATGTGGCTTGAGCCATTTCGCCGTGGCTGGCCAGTTGTTCATAAGTGGCCAGCATATCAGGGTAAGGACTACCGTGATGGTGCCCTCAATGACAAAGATCCATCTCCATCCACTCCATCCGTTTGAGGAGTGAATGCTAGCCACAGCAAACGCCAATAACCCGCCAAACGCATTTGAGATGGCATTGCCGACATGGAGCATACTCACGCGCCATTGGAGTTCGTATCTTGGGTAGTATGCTGAAAGCAAGAAGATGGAGCCGGGGATCAGTCCGGCTTCCAAAATTCCGATTATAAAGCGTATGGCAACAAGGCCAGCAAAATTGGTGACCAGCCCTTGGCCAATGGTGAAGATCCCTACCCGATGTAAGCATCTCGTTAATCAGAAACACAATTTCTTTCTTACCGAGAATGATGCATTCGCTACAGAGTACGGTAGCCGGCGTGAACCTTTTAACCAGCCAGTTGCTTGGAACCTGTTTGTTTGTTAGGAATTATCACGGGTAATACGATTTGTTGAGCTAATAGCTACCTCTGCGAGCATAAGGCCGATGAAGACGACGACTAGAAAAAAAAATGGTATGAGATAAAAGTTGTTGATAAAGGGGGAGGTTTTTCAAAAAGAAAAAGAAAAAAAAATTCATTGAAGCTCGCTCATACCAGTAGCAATGTTGAATTGGTTACTGAGAGGATTCATTCCAAGGTCCTTTTCGAGACCTTGAATCCTCGCAGTCCCAATATTGACTCGGTCAATCAATGAGATGAACCATAATACAAAGAGTGGCGGCAAAAGGCGCACGTCTAGTTTCCAAATGAGTTTGCGATACTCTGAGCTGGAAAAGGTATCAGATGCCTCGCTATTCTGTGCTGTAGCAGATGGGGGCTCTGTTGAGACTGAGCCCGAGGCCTTCTCAGCATCTGAACCAAGTTCCATGACTCTGTTTGGCAAAGATAGCTGCGCTTTGGTTGTTTGGTGACTCTTGCTTCTACAGGGAGTATAAGAGTGTAATTGTATAAAAGGGAATTGTGCTTCATAGAAGAAGAGAAGAGAAGCGAGACTTGGTGTGGTGCAGATTGGTCGACCCGACCATTCAAGGTACGATACTTCGTACTTGCTAAATAGACTAGTAAACCAACATCAAATACGAGTTGGCTAGGCTAGGCAAGGATCAATACTTCTCGCCTACTCCGCAGTAAACAATATATTGATTTCTCTTGGCCTACCTGTACACGTAATACTCCGTCCGTCGTCAGAACTCATCTTTGAAACTCTTTCTTTCTCCATTCTTTATAACGAGCATTTACTTCGCCTAAACAAAAACACTTTAGTCAAAGCTCTTCTGTGCGTGTGAGTGTGGCCAGACGCCTGTTGCAGGTGTCGAACCCAGGCGCCTCAGCTACAAGCATTAGTTACTTGTAGGTAGACGCGTCACCTTTCATCTTTCATGCATATTTCCTCTTTTTTAGTTAGGCAAGTTTTATTCATTATTACTTTATACATACTTGTACGAAGTAGAATATCTAGAATGTCATCTAATGCTTGCATTAAGAACTCAAGGGGGGCCCGTAGGCTGGGGCTAGGGATAGCCCCTGTCACTTGACCTGTACTTGTACATTTATGGGCAACATTCAAACAAACACGGCCCGTACGGGGCCTCGGACCGATTACATGAAGCCCGGCTTTGTGTAGGGACCCTAAATCCTCGAACTCAATCATGACCACCGGAAGCATCCGTGGCGATTAGGTACAGACACGCGCTTACGCTAGCAGGGGAGAGATGAGTCCCGACAACCGGCATATCCAGTATAGTAGTACAAGTAAATAGACGTCCAAGGATACTTCCTCTTTTCCTTTAGAAGCAAGGCTTAATGACCAGTATCAGGTGTTATTCTTAGACATTGGTTTTAACTGATATGTGCAGCTAGCAGGGGATTCGAGACAGTCTTCAACAAGTTTGAATAGGGTACTAGTTAAGCTACACACTTGTATAGGATAAGTGGCCAACAAGGGCCTTGGCTTGGACCAACGCGATTTACCTACGAATACTTGTAGCCTTTGCTTACGATATACTAGGTGCTAACGGAAAGAGATCTGAATTAATCAAGGGTCACAAGCAAGAACAGTTGAGGCATAAAACTCAGCTCCTTGCCATCAAGCCCCTGTTAGCGCCTTATGTAGTACAAGCACTTGCGAAGAAACTGTGAGATATTTTTGTCCTACCTTGTATAGTATCGCAATTTCAAGGATGTTGTCTCCTTTCTCACTTTAGACGCCGACAGTCGGTGTGAGCAGAGTAACGCAGCTTGGCACTTCTAAGTAATTTGCCCTCTTTTCCTTTGTAATATAAACTTTGTGACTATAACATGTCAGCCTTGGGTATTTCTGCAGCAACTTAAAGTCAGCTGCAGAATAATGTCTGTTTGATGAAAGAGGCTCGCTTAGCGTCTTATTAATGCTATTCTTCAAATGCCTATGTTCATATCATCTTTGGCACTGAATCAATTGCCGATGTATCGTATATTGAACAGCCATTCACAGAGCATTACACTATGAGAAATGTAACCCCAAAACTACCGGCATACCCTTGCAGAGAGCTTGATCTTGATCCATGTATCCACCCCTTCTACGGAGTACAATTAGCAAGCACATTGACGATCTTAGTCAACCAAGATGACGCTTCATACTACAAAGCACAATTTTCATACTACGGATTTTCACTTGCTATCATATTAGGAACTGTTACCAATTGCTGGCATCAAGTTATGTTTTCCTATTCAAGATCACTTACTTCTTCGTACATATCTGGATACTGGACCGAGTAGGACCAAGACGTTTATTACTCTAATAGCTACGTTTTGCTTGATTCGACAATGCAAATACTATTATTCCCATTGCCAGGGCAAAGGCAATTCCGAAAGAAAAAAGTAAATCCGGACTTTTAATTGCCAAGACTTTAATATGATCTAGTGATGCAGCTACTCCAAACTGATGTTTAGTCAAGAAGGACTATTCTTTAAGTTACAACTTAATGCTTATTGTTACAGTCACAGAGGGGGGTCTATGGAGAGGCGACTGGCAGGGTTGGGGCCGGTGACCAAACCTTTCGTCCATTCGACTGTGGGCCAGATCACCTTTCAACCCCCTTTTCCATCATCCGGGTAACTAGCTAGAGCTACGACTTCCCCCGAGACATGTTTCAGCCGCCGGAGAAGGGCTGGTAGAGGACTATCTAACTACAAGTTGATCCCTGGCAGGCATGTCAGATTTGCCGCGGCACTGTTTCCTTGTGTCAGTCCAGAGGCGGCTATATGATCAAGCTGCGTTATGGAGTTCTGCCATGGTCCAACATACAGTGGATATACGAGTAGTACAAGAAAGTTGCCTCAACTTTAATTACTAGGGACGGGGTTGGTAGTTCACCCTTTCCCAGTGAGTGTAATTGACTGATATACTACGGTACATTATTGGCAAATACTAGCCAGTAGCTGGGCTCAGTTGCAGCTTATTGAGTGGTCAAAGCTACGCGTATCTCGTACAAGTATTTAGATTACTAGAACATGCCTTTGGGGCTGGACCATCTACGAATCTGGACGATGAGATTTTAACCCTGCATACGTGTGCAAAGCACACGTACTTGTAGTATTATCTAATAGAGCTAGGATCGAAAGATAACCCTTGTATGAGAGAGCCATCGTGCCATCGTCCAGCACGGTTGATCCCTTATAGGTTGATGGTTCTGTCAGATTCGTTGACAAAAATGCGATCAATAACCCAATCTTTCGCCTAGAGGCGGAGCAGAATGAGAGACAGCTATACTTTTGTAAAAGTCGCCTGAAGATCAGCGTCGTCAAGATCTTGACAGAATCACATCATCATCATCATCATTATTTTTCATCGCTTGCGTTCTCAGCCGACGACGCCACGACAGCAGCGATGGCAGCCCCCCCTGTGGCAGACGGTCCTGACACGATGCAGGGCCACACCTTTGTGTATGTGACTATACCACTGCTCATCGTAGCAACAGGTCTCGTTAGCTTTCGTGTGTGGTGGAGATGCATTAAGAATGGCGGCGGCGCGTTAAACAGAGCGGATTTCTGCGTTGTCGTTTGCCTGGTAATGGACTTTCTGTGCGGGTATGCGTTTATTTGATGCTAACCAGCTATTAGATATTCAACGCTATTCAAACTGCTTTAATCACAGCAGGTAAGGACCATATTCGGATTATATCCTTCGGGCTTTGTGATTAACCAAATACTTTAGCGATTCTGAAATGGGGCTTCGGACATCATGCGGGTTATCTCACCAAAGAAGAGCGCTACAACTCATTGCTATACTTTTTCATATTCCAATTCTTCTTCAAAAACACTGTTGGCATAACGAAACTGTCCTTTCTCTTCCTCTATCTTGATATCTTTCCCCAACAAAACTTTCGAAGAATCTGCTGGGTTTTGATCGCTCAAGTATCCGCTGGTCTTATTGCGCTTAGCTTTGCGACAATTTTCCAATGTTCTCCAGTCTCATATTCATGGGACAAGACTATACCTGGCAAATGGTCAGTAGACTTGGTCACCATTAAGTTATGAAACTTTTGCTAACGTCTCTTCCAGCGTCAATATCGAAGCGCTCTGGTATGCACAGTCGGGATGGAATACCCTTACGGATGTTGTGGTCCTCGTCTTGCCCATCCCTGTGATTCTAAAGCTTCAGATGAATCGCCGAGCCAAGATCAGTACTTTGGCAGTCTTTATTCTTGGATTGTTGTAAGTATCTTAAAATTATCCCCTAATATATTAACCCCTACCTCGTTACCCTCTAACATCTTAAAGCGTATGCGTAGTTAGTGTCGAGCGACTCATTAGTCTCAATTTCAATTCTTCATTCATCCTAGACTCGACGTGGGCAACAGGCTCCTCGGTTATCTGGACCCAAGTCGAATCAACGGTCGGTGTCATCTGCGCCTGCGCACCATCTCTAAGAATGCCACTAGCTCAGTTAATTCCGTTCCTTTTTGGCTCCTCAAAACAAGATCGATCTTATGAACTGAGTGATGATATCTACCACGGTACGAATCCACGATCCGGTAACTGGAACGATCAATCCATTCACTCAAAGAAACACGGAGAGTATGACGTTGAACCCGACGATCTAGAGGCGAGTTATAAGAGTGAAGGTAGCGAAGAGAGAATAGTGGGAATCAAGAAAACCGTTAGCATTGACATGGCATTCCAAGAACCGCCGGCAGAGGTAGCCTCTAACAATAACAAAACATACCCGGAGCACCAGTATGAGCGGCATGTTGTTTAAACCATAAGTTCTGCGTTTCTTTCTTCCTGTCGCATAACACGGTGGTGGCAGTTGTTGATGGTTTTATTGTTATAAGGTGCTTATCTTAGATATGTTGGAAAAAGCAATATTAGTTTATACTCTGATTCTTGCAAATGATGGACAATTTAGATTTTTTATCAATATTACAACCAGTTTATATGTTCTCTTAATAGTATAAATTAGGACTGAATCTTTTTCAATTTCTTTAGATACAATTCTCTGAAATTTCACTCTTGTTGGGTCAGGTAAAGATACTGAGATCTAAAGATAGATCTGATATTGGGCTTCAAAGGGCTTTTCTTTGCGTATACTCCATTCTAGTCTTGAGTTCCCTAGCATATAGCTTTGCGTCAATGCTTGGTCAACTGATCATCCTACAGCTCCGCAGAGGACTGCTCGTAGAGGAATCCTGGCTCTATGCACCAGTGATGATGGTTTTGCTCCAAGTCGGCGAGCTCGCGACGCATTGTTGGTGTGATATTGCCAGTCTCGGCAGTACTAGGGCCGGGGCAGGGGGTTAATCCTGGACCATGCAATATTGCTGTGGGGATTCCAGATCAGGTGGATAGCCCCAGTTGCGGAAGATGACCACTCGGTTCTGTTTAGTATATACTCGTACATACTCCGTACAAGAACTCGCTCTAGTGCCTCCGTTAGTTTCATGATTGTACTCCGTAATTCGCTTCATGACATCCTAGCTATGTAAGTCTTAGGAAACCCGGCCCAGCCCTTGCCGGAGATGGAGCCTAGACGTTATTGGATCGTGTCTCCTAGTAGCGGCTTTTGTTTGATCATCTACTCAGTCCAGCACAGCGCAATGTTCAGCGCCTGAGTTCTGCAGTGTTATTAGGTTAGCTTTTTTTCATGCTGTCAAAGTTGTCTCGTTCTTTTCGCACGCCAGTTGCTATCGCATATCGGCTCCTTCTCTACTTTCTGACATATCGTGCTCATAGATAACATTAATACCGCTGTTTTAGCCACTATAGAGTCTCTTTCTAAAGTATGAACTTGGTGGTGCAGTGATGTCAGGTCAAATAGCTACCAGCACTTCCAGCATCACGTTCAATTCGGGCCAATTCTATTTCATTTATCGGACTATGCATATAAGGGTCATAATCATAACCGTAAGTGCAATTACAGCGTCATAGATACCGACCTTTGATTTAAAAAGCTACGGTAGTAGCTACTATTTGAGTGTCAATGTACAGGATCGAAACGGAATGCATCCCGACTACATGTAAACTTTTTATCGAAGTAACCGTTGTGTAGAAACGAATTCTTTTCCGCTCTGCAAAAAAAAAAAAAAAGATAGCCAATTGTTTTGTGCGATTAAAAGGCTGGTATAATCAGAGGGCTTACCCAGACTTCAAATCGTCAGCAAGATGATAACCGGGAGGTGCCAGAAATTGCTCTGAGTCGATTAAAGTCTATACATGAGGATTTCGATACAAATATTCTACTTAGAGTGAAATATATAGGCCGCATGCAACTGCATATTGAGTAGGCTTGCTGAACCACAACCCTTCATATGAACCGCTCGACCTTGGCTATATATTGAGTGGAATTCTGCAGGCTGTGATAAAACGTCTTCAAAGTGTACGTAGATGCCTGGCTAAACCATTATACTCCATACTAATCCTAATCTTTAGTTTATCCTTTAGAAACCCGGACCGCCACGTCTGTATCCCGCCTTTACTTTAGCCTATAGGCTAAAATGGTGCAATACAAAGTACGGGTCACCGTCCTAATCGATCTCATCCTCAGATCGGCTTACGCGAATATCCCCGCAAAAGAGAATTGAAGATATGCGGAGTATCGTGGAAGAGGTTTCCATTGGCCGGCATGGATATAATTACTGAGTAAGCCAAAATTTATTTATTGATTATGAGTTCGGTATGTGTCGATGAAGATATTAGGCTATTTGCATCGTTGAGGTCATTCATCGAGGCATCTATCTTCCTGAGCGTTTTCTATATACTATAAGTTCCCATCTTTGCTATTACATTCTCACAGTACATATATAACTAATCTTATAATTATTTAGTTTGAGAGTCGTATTAGATAACTAGTCGTTATGCGTTCAATTCTTTTGATTTCTACTTTTGCTGCAGCCCTAACAGCTGCTTCATTACGCCCAAAGTCTAACTTCAAGTACCTCGTCACATTTGGAGATAGTTATACCGACAATGGTCGACTCAATTACTATTCGGCTCATCAAGACCATGGGCCACCTGCAGGAGTCTTGCAGACCGAAACAAATGTTACGGCTAGTGGCGGTTTGACATGGGCACAATATGTCAGAAGTAGTACCGGGGCAACTCTCTACGACTATGCCATCTCCGGTGCAACGTGTGATAACAATAATGTGGAAAGATGGGCAGCATTTCTCAATGCGCCTTTCCCATCAATTATAACTGATGAGATTCCATCTTTCAAAAAAGATCGCAAGACGGCTCTGTATCGTGGCGTGACTGCAGAAAACACAATATATGCATTGTGGATAGGAACAAATGACTTGAGCTATACCGGTATCCTCAGCGACTCACAAGCGGCGGGAACAAACATTACGACATACATCAACTGTCTATGGGCTACTTTTGATGCCATCTACGCAACTGGTGGTCGCCGCTTTGCTCTACTTAACTTGAATGCTCTGCAACTTGCGGGACTATACCGTCCGCAAGCAGACGGAGGCGCAGGAGACAATCAATTTTGGGCAAACAAGACATTGTACAACCAAACTGAATACGCACAAAAGATGCTCGAGTACACTACGTCGGCAAACACAATTATTGAATATGGTGTCCCGTTCAATTTGATTGTCAAAAACCGCTGGCCCGGCGCCAAGATTGCGATATTTGACGTGCACAGCTTCATTAACGACATATACAATAAGCCTCAGAACTACTTGGCACCACCGTTTAATGTGACAGGATTCTTCCATCATTGCGACGTAAATGGTTCAAACTGTGTAGATGGTCCAGATCCACTGGATTCCTACCTTTGGTATGTGTCTATTATTCATATTAAGAGGTCGAGATACTGACTCGTGTTACAGGTATGATGAGCTACATCCTTCAAACAAGACAGGTTTGTAATCCATTACGTTCTCAAGATGACATTTAAGATGAAAAATACTAATATGAATCATTAAAGACTCTCACATAGCCCAAGAATTTCTTAAAGTTATTTCTGGTAGTTCTAAATTTGGTACAACTTGGGGTCATTAGTATATATGTGTAAACGTAGGGAGTGGCAGGCTTTACACGTTGGACAAAGGCCGTAACCGAGTAATGATAATTGAAATAAGTAAACTATATCTTTGAACATTGTCAAAAAAAAGAGCCGAAGTGAACGAATGGCATGTTGCGCGTCTGACTGCGGTTTTTTCTCATTTGTAGTTGAGTTCTCAACTGCCCCTGTGAAAATACTTCCAAGAACAGCAGCGTCAGATTGTTTATCTGCATGTAAGTCTTTTGTCTAATTCTTCACAGCTCTTCTCAATAGCTCGTTAATCCTAACCCTAGAAGAACAATGTTGTTTATTGTAATTGATAAGCTTCATAGTTAAATTTAGCAATAACAGTAATCGTTTCATAGCTAATGAAAAGAATGATAATTGAATATCACCACTTTTATAGGCTGCGGTATATGATATCAATTAATACCGGAGGCTTTAAGGCAACATAGGAGATATTTTATTTAGATTTGAGTATTATAAAGACATGCTATCAACTTCTAAACAAATGAGTATCCTCACTTCTAAATTAATAAGATAATAATTATATTATTTCCTCTGCCATTCAAATCCTCTTGGGTATACTCTTCAAAAGTTCTGTGTCTTTATTGCGATGGGTATTCAATACTAAATCAATCAAATGTCATCATTTGTACCGAAACAATGGCATCAAATCTCTCTTCACTATCATATAGTTCTCTGACGTGATCGAGCTCTTTGTATCCAACCTGTTCGTCGCCTGTTGGCGGTAATTCAATGTCTACAATAGTGTCCCATGTGGCATCTCGTGGAAAACTTTCGTTTCCCATGTTTTGTCAAACGGAAACTTTGATGCTCTTGTACGATAATTCAGGCAGAAGTCTGTATAACAAGACTATGAATCTCACGGCCTAGGAACAACGCGCTTTATGCCCGAGGCGCTGGGATATCAAATCTCATTGATGTAGAAGATTACATTATCTAAAAAGTGCATAATGATCAAAGCCCTTCATCTACATTTTATTTTCCAAAGAGTCCGTGAAGACCCTTCCGGCTGGTAGTCAACATTAATATGAATCATACCATCCAAGACATAGACTTTTACAACTTAGACAGGACAAGCTTTATAATAAGTGTTATCTGAATGTGAGTTTCTTCTTATCGGCTTCGTTGAAGTCGCGCAATTTGTCTCGCACGTGGTCAAACGCATCATTGAATGGGCATTCTGAAATGATTTTGATCTGTAGCTCTGTGAGTATCATTTCGAGAGGCTAATTGTTTTAGTGAATGTAAACAATGACCGAAATAGACCCCACTCGCTTTGAGTCCTGCTATTCGCACGACCAACTTTGACTATTCGCACGACAATGTCAAAGTCGCTAGCTTAATTGGGGTTAGCGGGTTTTCTTTATATCTTATAGTATGAATTTGTAAAATTAGAAACAGTACGGAGTACACAAAGAGGAAATTTATCGATTAGATAATCAATAGCTAACCACATAATCATCTGTTTCTGCAGCTATCATTATCTAATCGATAAAAACGATCCGATACTAAGCAAGCTCATCTAAACTATCATTTATTTAGCCATGTCTTTGTTTTTGCTTCGTAATGATATATTAGGTGATTGGCTAGGGTGATCGATCGAAGGGCGCCTTACATGACTTGTAACCTCACGAAATGTCTTAACAACACCGTCTATAGATGACAACATACTATAACTCATAAGCCAGAGCCACGCCTTGTTCCTGAGCAGTCATCATATACATTCAGCAGAACGACAACTATATATTATATTACACTGAAATCCTTAAGTAGAAAACAACCTTGGACATTGACTGAGTGAGATCTGGGCTAGAGTGTTTCAAAAAGATGTACTCCGTATACCAAGCCATACCTGACTAATAGCATGCCTTCGCTCTTGTATGCCTACTGAAGAGATCGAGACTGCTTCTTCGCGATATGTTATCATTATAAGGCTAGAAATGTTCCAGTGAAGCATAAATGCTCTAGCGACTTTGGCTTGCCCAGGACGTGGATGCAAAGAAGATGCATACGCTTTCTGTAAGTTTTTTTTTACTCTTATACACAGCAACTTCAACTGTCGTTTGCTACTACTGAGCATCGCAGGACTGTGACTGATGGTGGATGAGACTGACCATAGGTTTATTGTTGTTGGACGCTCATTAATACTCACTGATAATAACTCCATCGAATTACATCAAACCGAGACCATCTGCATAATGTCCCTAACGCAAGCAGCTTTTCCTAAGACTTTGGTCTCCTTGCATTAAGATAGATCGTCGTGATTGGGTGACATATGGAAGTAGTAGATAGAAGATTCCTCGTTGGACTGTTTTTAATTTTTCCATGATTTTCTATTTTCCCCTTTACTTTGGTAGACCGATCAATGTTAGTTATAGTATTATTGCTGGGGACACCATCTGTGCGCGCTGCAGCTACAGTTTTCAGTCATGTCATCCTGGCTGGAGCTTTGGCGGATTGGCAATTCTCGCTCCGACAACCGTTGCCACTCTATTCAAGATAGTAAAACTACAATACATCAGCGGCTCATTTGCTACCCTACGTGGTGGGTGCTTTATTTAGAGTCTTACTCCCCCCTTTTGAGCTGGCGCCTCGACAAACGGCATAGAATTTACTTAACTTTTTTTGCTTCCATGATCATAGCAATGTATGCCATGTTCCTTGCCTCAACGGATCAATACATCCGCTACGATGCAGCCTTCCTCATCACTTCATCCGCATTCGCTCTGGGCCTGTTGACAAATGTGCAGGTTGCCGCCAATGTCGTTGGTGACACGGACTGTAACGTAGCCGTTGGTATGATTATCAAGGTGGGCAAGGTGGGAGGCCTCATCAGCGGTTAGGGGCATTTACTCCCTTTGACGCAGCAAGACTATCATACTGAACTTGACAACATTAGTTGCCATCTCGATTTAGACATTACTGTGGGCGAAGGGTACTAACAAGGAGCGGCTTAACACGGGAAACGGGTTGCAAATAACTTTTTATTAGATATATGGAACGTGTTGATGAAGAATGCATATGATGGACTAGAATTCTACTAGTTTTCGCTACATATGCTTCAGATGCTGTTCTCCATTTCAAAGACTATACTATTACATGGATAACGGATGATCATGGCACTGACGGTGAAGGGGCTGACTGCCTGGTTTGTAAACGAGTTTTAAGAGCCATGTGCCGCTCCTACATTCTTCATCTCTTCGTAACCATGTTATCTTTCCGTGACTATAGCGAGTTCCCGGAGTCTCATGTAACAGACAACACATTGACTGGTGCCAATATTATTCAGCCTCTCTAGTCTTCTGATACTATCAATTCACTTGATCTGGTCTCGCTACCATCTATTCTTTTCACTCATCTACCTATTTATACGTGGGTATCACCCGCTCACATCCAACGAACTTGTGATTCCACTCTAATACTACTAAACAATACCTGCTTCAACACTACAGTTTCCTTCCAAGTCACCTTATGATCTACAGGCTAATATCCCCAAAATGAACAAATAGCCAATGTAGAACTCATCTACAATATACATATAGCGGTGATGTTAATTCACTATTGTCAGGCCAACAAAAACTGCTGCGATGGGTATATACTGACAGATCCAGGCATTAAGCACACAAATATGCTTTTACTTGCTATTACAACAAGCTAGCATTGTGGCTGCCTCAATATAAGATTTGCAAAGCAGACCAAACAACTGCATTGGGCGGAAAGTTTTCTTCTTGTGAGTTCACAATGCAATGAGACGCTATATTGGTTGCATGTTGGCACATACATCTGACTCAGGTTCTTGTTACTGACTACCGGCTAGAGCAGGAAACAAACTACACTCACACCCAGTGGTCGCTTGGTAGAGATAAACTGACCAGATGTAGATCGGGAGACCGATGTATCTGGCTATATATACGGGAACAATCACTTCTACTTGCTGAAGCCTTACCTTTGGAGAAAACCAAGTGCTTGATCTGTAAGCGCCATCTATTACACACGAACAAAACAGTACCATCATTTGCATCATCATTGAGAACTCGACGATTACGAACATTATATACTACTGAGGTGACACTTCACTTTCTTGCGTTTGGCCATCTCAGCTGCACCAATTTTCTCTTCTTTCTCTGTCTTATTTGTGTCTTCTGGCTTCTACAATATTATCCTTTACTTTGGTCATACGCGTTGTCCTACCTTCAAATGCGGGAGGGAATAGAGATCATCCTTGTCGCCCTTCTCTTTCTGACAATACGATGCTTGTGCTAGTATAGTTGAGCTGGGGGAGCTTTGCTGAAAGAGACTGTCGCATAGATGCCTTGGTCATGATGTCAGTGTTCACCCAATACTTCTGTGCCGTCACCATACCCGAGCCTGGCAACTGCTTGGCTTCGGCAGCGAAGCAGAGATTTATGTTTCGACAAGGAATAGGGCACGGTAATGACAACGTTTCTCCTGCTAGAGAAGGCCCTCGTGAAAGTGTGCAAGCGGCTTGGTATTGACGAGGGAGGAACCTGAAGGTGCCAGAAGAATTCAAAGCGTCCTTATGTGCCTAAACCCCATCAACTGACCGATAAATGCAACAACATATCACCAAAGAGCAGCGCGTCGGCGAGACAGTGAGACGACCACCTTTGGAAAGTCCTCTAGCTATTCTATCATATTCATCATTAGGCCTAGGTCTACTTCCTCTTCACGAGAAATGACCCGCTACAGACTGCATACAACTTGAGCCTCAACTTTTCATACCCACAGATTATGTTTGTGGCTGCATTTATATCTGTCATGCATCTAAATAACATCACCAGCGTGCCGGATGACTCAATCTGACCAGATAGCATGGTTAATTATCATTCCATGGCCCTATACTGCATGGAAACATATCTGCTTTGTTTTCAACCCTTACTTCACAAGATTCGCGGCAAAACCAAAAAAGATCTGGAAATTCAACATTATCGAAAGTTTAAAGCATTTTCCAGCAATGTACCTCAATTCAACATGCAATTTTATAAGACTTTGAGGGGGATGGTGGTATCAATGAACTACAGTCCTAGATAACGAGACTCGCCAAAAGATCATGGCCATTTGACATTTTGACATATCTACAATACTGGCAACTATACCTCTGACTACTGATTGACTAATGGGATTTTGTCCACCAGAGAGAGAGATGCAAACGTTCAGGCCAAACCTTTCTTCCAGATCTGCTTTTAGCATGAGGACTTATAGTTGTGACCCTGCTTTAATCACAGCAGATCCAGAAAAGAGATTATGCCACCGTCACCTTTTTTTTTTTTTTTTTTTTTTTTTTTTTTTTTTTGGTACATTCACTCTAGATGGATAGATTCATCTATGTAATGCATTGCCATAAGAAAGGGTATTTCTACTCTATGGTTGAAAGCATGGTGCTGAAGAAGAGGTGGAGGCGATTTTTTGAAGAGTCCAGCTATATCATACCTTCAAAGTGTCCTCTGAGGCCTCGTTAGACCTACAAAGCTATCTCTCGAGAATAATATTGAAAGAATGAAAATAAAAATACAAGAAACAACCGGACCAACACATTTGGGGGGATGATTGGAAGATAGGTCGGCCAATTTTGTAACGGAATATACTCTCCTATCCCCGAAGTTAGCAGAGCCGGTCCACCGAGATCCGACTAGGAATTCATTACACAGGCCAATCACAGGCTACCGGACTGGCACCCACTGGGACCCCAGCTGAGCTAGGTGGCGGTCTTGGCCGCTGTTCTTGAGCTGCCCTCAGACTCCCAGCTCTTTACGTGGATTCTCAGAGACGGTAAATCAGTCGAGCGGGTCACTCTGATTTCGTCTGTAGAATGGGAAGACCACTCCAGTTAACTGATATACCTATATCTCACACTGATTTACCTCCACCCCAGGAGAACCATAATCCTGAGGGTAATTCTGAAGATGATCCTGATCGTGCGCTGTTGCAAGGGGCTTATAGGAACTGGTGAATAGCACTATGAAACTTCTAAAGCTGATTGAAATCTATAAATGGGCCTTGTCTAACAGCACTCATTCATCCCAATGTTCACTGCGAACTATCCAGCAACGCTCAACTGTGCTTCCACCATGAATCTATTACTTTACCTGGAAGGTAGGCGGTGCCAGTGACATGCGATCCCGGACGCAAAGTCCAGGGCGCATCAAAAGCTATGAGAGCAATGCCCAGAAATTCCGGGAACTCTCTCGTTGGTGCACTATCAGAACCCTGGCTTTCTCTCTAAGTCACAGAGTTAGTTCACAGATATCAATGACTTTCTATCATGGCCACTCCTATGGTCCAAATTCTCCCTAGGAGAAATGACAACAAAACAACCTTCTGCTTCGAGAAGGGTATATAGCTCTCGACGAGTCGTTACACTGAAACTTTTCCAATATTTGAAAGTGTATATGTTCTCCATGGTGCAGTGCCACTGAATATGGCTATTATAGGCGATAATCGATTATCGCCTATAATGATAAAAGGCTGAGAACAGCCTTCAAAAGTGTTCAGTTGTTGCCGCAACAGTATCGGAATCTAGGTTACGAAACAGCATCTTCGTGAGACTGAAGGAACTTAAACGATTATTAAACCCTAAAGAAGCGACTTTCCTATCCACAAAATTGGCTCGTAACATACAACTCGAATACGTCATCTTTCTTCAAATGACACAATATATAACCTCTTATTATATTACTTCTAATCAAGAACCTTCAAAACTGAGAAGATTGGGGAGTATGGGAGCAAAATAGGTGATCTAGATCAAACAGGATGATCCACACAACAAGACACCTCGGGCCAAGCAACATCACCAGGGCTAAACAGGACGATCTAAAAGATCAACGCAATTCTGGTCAAACAGGGCGGCTCATTATATGACATGGTCTTGTTTAAGCTAACGGCTAATACATACGCAGCCATTGTGAAGCAACTGAGATTAGTCCCAGTTCCGATGCCGAAGACACCAAATTGGAAGACGACTATCGTGATACTTCGAAGCTGAAGGTGACTACACGGAGGGGGAAGAGATATTGACACGTTCTCTACGAAATGAAGATTACCCAACAGTTTGGTGTTAGAAGTCACAAGATGGTTTCAATAATCTCGAGAACACTTCGACAAACGAGTTCCAAGCTGTTGACGATTGGTCCAAAGCTGTAAAAGCTATATTGATACATCATCGGTAGTTAACGTGGCTCATATATGGAGACATAACGCGGCCGTGGTAGGTGCAGTTCCAACCCCAATTATCAACACCAAGCCTGTGGTTCAGGGTCCGCCTACAGACAAGACCCCTTCGAGTCGGCTTATGTAGAATTGAAAGCAATTCGGCCTTTTAACGCTCGCGCAGTCGCTTAGTTTGTCTCGTCGTCTCCCAACCTTCCTATTTATGGTACGGCATATAGGCTCGAGATCAAAGAACGGAAAATGATTAGCGAAGCCTCATATTACTTCGCGACACTTGCAGAAATTAGAGGAGTCAACATCGAAAGGGTCGCTGATGTGGAAAAGGGAGACAAGAGAGGATACTCTATTGTTTCTCCTGAACATCTCAAATATAAAGCTGTTACCGTTATTATACATTTTACACTAAGATTGAGTTAAAAAGGAATTCCCGAGACCGTCAGAGCATTGATAGGCCATGGCGATTGGTACTCTTTAACCTAGTGCTGGTAAATATTTTACCGATGCCATCTAGCAAAGTCAAGGTCATCCGAGAGCTTGATCGAGATCCAGGTCCTCTTATAGGTCATCTCTGGATTTTACCAAACTTCAAAAGGGGGCGATGGGTTAATCAGGCCAGGTCGATTCTTCAGCCATTTCAAGATTATAAAGAGAGGGCTGGAGCAGCGGATGAAATCATTACTATTCTGAAAAAAAGAACGGCATGAGGAACTTGGCATCACCAACCAAGTTTCCTAATCTGGAATTACAAAATTAGATCGTCGGACAACCACCCTCAGAGGTGATGTTATTGTTCTTCGCATGCTTTACCATAAACGTACGGTAGAATATTGAATCATGTTATTTGGCGACACCGCGAGGACAACGACGACTCTTGTTTGATCAGAATTATCTTATGGATTGAGGCCGCCTAGCAGGATCAGAACTCACCAGGTTTAATCAAGGTTATCTAATATCAAGGCTAGCTAAGAAGACCATAAATTCTATACTTTTAATACACCAATATATCATATTGTGAGTTTTTCTTTTGGGAATATCAGCCGATGCTGCATTTTGTCGGAACCTAGCTGATGTGCCACTGTTGAAAGATGCTGTTGATATGAGTACGTACCAAACAAGATCGCAGCGTGGCTGCGGCCTGGAAAATTCATCGAGAGACCCATGGCGATGCAGCTGGAGGAGATACTGAAGCAAGGTTTGATGGGTTGGAAGGCTCATCCTGAGAGGCAACTGAGGATAGGACAAGCCCGGGGCGCAAAGAGATAGTTTTACGCGCTGACGGAGGGGAGCCTTCATCAGAAGTATGGGAACTTTATCTTTACTGGCTATGCACCCCATAGACTCAGGAAGTGTTCTGGAGTGGAGACCATATAGTAGAAGATCGGGTCACTGACAGAAGACCTATTCCTAAATAGAACTTTTCCAAATACGAGGACCTGACCTTCCCGGACCCATTCGGATGAATCTGCTCGCGGCGAAGGTGTGAGAGAACCCTACGGTTAATCCACAGCCGCTGAAGTCTACCGATGCGACGTCGAAACGCTGGATGGTTGGTTTGCAGTGCTTCACCGGCATCTGCGCCACGGAATCTGAGTATGGGCAACTCTGGCTTGTCTAGTGGAACTGGAACCAAACCTATCACGGATCCTTGTTGCTTCGAGACAAGAACCCTGATCTGAAGGGCATGAACGCTAATGGCTGTAACTCTCGCTTTAAGATTTATGTGGCCAAATGCTGTGCAAGCAATAAAAGAATAGAATTACTAGGCTATATATATATATATAGTGAGTAGCTAACAATTAAATGGCGGTATTATCCTAGAATAAAATGAAAACAAAATACATACTATTAGTACATTTATTGATACAGAATCCACAATAATATTCTTCGTCGTTACAGCCTTGTTCAGCTCAAACCTCCTCCGAAGCCCTGAAATCGATCACCTAATCCATGAAGCGCGGATTGGTAATACCCTTCATTCCAGCTCTCCAACTCCCCATGTGGTGTGAGCTCTCCTGGAGCATAGAATTGGTCAGCCACGGGAAAACTATTGCTGATGTCTCCATCATTAGGGCCTGAGACTCCGTTGTTCCAGGCTTGAACGGTGACAGAATCTATTGGATTGGCGATATCCATGGATGGTATGAAAGGGAGTTGTCCCGAGAAGTCGTGATCCAACATAGTCATTGTAGCTGGCGTAGGCGCTGTCGCTGACGGATCGAGCGCCAAGTTGCTCCCCCGCCTCGGCACCCCGTCCTTAACGATAGTCCGCACACTGTCCCTGGGCCCAAAAGCGGAGTTTCGGATGCTACCACTCTCCTCGGAGCACTCATCCATCATTACGACTCCAGAGTCGGGACGGGGGAGAATCTCCCTTCCCTTTCGAGGCACCAGGTTTTGGAAGCTCTGTACCCGAGATGGCTCATTCCTCTTGTTGCTGCGGTTCGTATAGGGCATGCTCTGTGCGGCACCGATACACCGGTCTACGGCCTCCATAAAACACTGCTGGAACTTGGTAGTCAAGGTCTCTAGTGTCGCGGGATTCGAGATTTTATCGCGGAGGGAAGAATGCAGATTTTCGAATGAGGACATGTAATATGTTGAAAGCTCAAAGTGTTCGATGACGGGAGTAAAATCTACTCGATAGGTATTAGTGATCCTTCATGCTTTATTAGCAAAAGGTAATGTAGAATCATACGGTATGAATGGATTTGGTGGTCCTCGTCATCTGGAAACAAGATATTCCAAATTTCCTTCCACTGGGCTTCGGAGGAGGCACCACTGGCCCTTTTACGTGATAAGAGCTTGATTGATGTGGTTCCATCAACGCCTGACTCTGGGTCATGATCTAAGATATCGCACATCATCTCCTTGGGTAGCCGCTGGTGATCACGAAGCTCTTTCCGAGTATGGAAGTCACGATTGCATCTGTCGCAGACGAAGGCAGACGGATCATCTCGTTTATGCTGTTTGACAATGTGTTGTCTATTTTGAAAATGTCAGCCATGGTACTTACGAATGCGAATCGTGTGCGTAAGAAGTTAGATTAGGATTTAGCATACCTCAGCTCTGCAAATTTGGGAAAGTATGTCATGGCACAGCTATGATGGTCCCTGACATTGAAACGCTGAGGATTTCTTTTTCTGTAAGGACAGCTCAAGCGCAGATTCTCATCGTCTTTGGGATTTGGCCGCAACTTCTTTAGAGGGTTATATCCCAAGCCATCGCCATCGCTGAATTCACCGTCCTCTTCGTCCCCTCGAACTTGCTTTTTCCTCTTGCCGCCGGACTGCGAATCGCCTCCGCTACCGCCCTGAGAGGGTGTGGAGGAATTGCTTGACGTTGACATGACTTGTGTCATCTCGGCATCGGATGGCGTGGCCCAGAAACAGTGTCCAACGTCACCGACAAACCTGCACACAAGATTTCGCATCGCCGGTGTTACCTTGGACGCCTCTTCCTGAAGGTCAACCCCGAAAATTAATTGGAGAGTATAATCAAGAATGGCTTCCGTATCCTGAGAGGAAACATCATCTGAGGTGGATGATGCTGTGTCCCACCTAGATGATAAAGCAAGATCACTGGTAGTAGAGTCAAGCTGCGACCACTCGTGGGAGTTGCTAGGCGTCAGGCTCTCCTCCTCTACCCTGACAAGTGAGATATTTGACGAACTAGCAAGAGAAGTTAACATACAAGTGATCATTGAGCTGTCTCCAAAGATCTTTCTATACTTGCCTTGTAGTAGATTGCTCCAGGCAGTCGCTCTCGCTCTTGTTCCCAGGAACCGGAGTGGCTACGTGAATCTCCCCTAGCTTAGCGCTGAGGTCTGGGTATCCTGTAAAAGCGATAGCGTCATCCTCATCATTAACATGTGTCGAACAAGATCCAGTAGAAGATTGATACCGATGAAACACTCGGCTAGACGGACGTGAAATATCAATAGGGTGGCCACAAAAGATGTCGCCGTGATCGCTGGCGTAGCTTGTGCTGATGGGGCTGGCCAATGTTGAGTGGGAATACGTAGTTGCTGAATCTGGCACGTTTGCTGACGAGATGCTACTTCTTGTCGACGCCGTCCTTGAGCGTAGGCGAAATGAGCTGGAGGCGAAGTGAAGGCTTTCAGGGAAATGCTTCCGCTGGCCGAATGTGGTAGTAAGACCTTGACTATCAATACTGCTAGGGGGCACAATAAAGGGCTTATTGCTGAGCGAATCCTTGGATCGCGAATCTCGTCGTATATGTATAGGTAGATGATTGACAGTGAGTCCTGGTCCACGATCTCCCTGATCAGTTGAGTTATCGGCCATGGAGCGAGCCGCCGAAAAGCTGGCTCGTCTTAGGGTCATGGAGTGCTAAGGAGAGGACTATAATAATATGAAAGCCTCCTTTGGCTCGTGGGTGCATCAACCAACAAAGCTGTCGGCTTGTTAGCTCTTTGTATACAGCGCCATCATGAAGTGCGTATTGGAATTGAAGCGTAAGAGATGGAGAGGGAGGAAAAAGGATGGGTACGTACATTTTAAAAGAAAAAGAAAGAGAAAAAAGAAAAAGAAAAAGAAATGAAAAGAGCTTATGGAATGGATTGTATTGGGAATAAAGTCATTAAAGCGAAGAAGAAGGTCGAAAGAGGTTGCCTCCCTGGAACGCCTTGCTTGTTGTCATTGACAGGTATAGACCTAAATGTTCCTATTATTATCAGCGGCCCCCTCCTGTATTGTACCCTAGGATCAAGGGAGCTGGAAATGCCTTGCGACCCTCGCGAACCGCTAAAATCCCAAGGTGGATGGATGCCTTTCCCTCATCCCCGGTCTAAACTTCTGTACTTTTGCCCACTGGATGGGGCCGAACTGAGCACTCAAGCGCGTGGTCTAGTGTCTCGCGCTGGGGCCATGACTTTGCCTGGCTGGGCCAAAAAAGGCATCCTTCGTGGGGACAGGAGATGCTGCTGCGCCTCTGATTCGCTCATGGTGACGGTTGTTGCATGGGGAGCACTACTGACGCAGGCAGAGACGATCTATCAAGGCAGCCCTATGGTTCGCATCTTGACGAGAAGTTAGTGGTCGAGTCTGGTCCTCGACGTAAAGACCATCCTAATATGGCTTCGTCGAGCACGGATCCTCCTGTCAAAAGGCTAAACAAGGCAGCAAAAAAAAAAAAAAATCCATCATGGAGAGATGAGAAGACAAGGTCATCTCGCCGACTGGTGGGTATAGACCAGTCGGGACCAATTTAGGCCATCAGTGATTCTGAGCATGTCCGTCATTGTCTCATTGTTGTCGACGCTTTCCCCCTGGAAGGATGCGTCTAATCTCTGATCCGGCGGGACGGCGCGCATTAGCCACGGCGCGTATGGGAGACAGAGTTGTTGGATAGGTTGCAAGACATGGAAGCGCCTAGAATGATCACCAGGAAATGGCCAGACGCGCAGAGTCACAATAGTCACGATGAATTAAATAGAAGAGATTAAATGAAAGCCAGCATGTGACTAGTAGCAGTCGCTCTTACCCCAACTGATGGTGGCTGCCATGGGCTTCCTTCCCATCGCTTTGGGCCTTGTTATCTGGCCTTTCTAAGAGAATTGCTCTCTTCTGGTTGGTTAATGGAAACGTACAGACGCATTATGGCTGCTTTAATGGGAATTTATTTTTGGTTCTCTACAGGTATTTACTATTACTAGTAAGTAAGTATTGGTACCTGTAGGTTTCTATGAATGCTTTGTTGCGGATTTGGATAGAGGAGATAGACACGTTTTAGTTTTCGCCTTTAACTGTGTCTTTGTAATCTATGTACTAATAAATTTGGTGAAGCCTGATAGATTATATTACAAAGTACATATCTAGTAGATACTGGTAGTATATATATGCTATAGTCCCTAAGGTAGTTGTAGAAGTGAAAGGTACAAGTCTTGCATTGTTATACAGAAACTCTAGGATATTCCATCAAGATAGACCTTTGGTGTTTTGAGAGGCATTGGAATCTTATAATTTTTTTAAAAGAAAAAAAATAACAAGAACCCAATTACAGAGTACTTTGTCAATACATCATGGGCTCTCAGCAACCAAAGAACAGCCATCTCAATCATAATGGGGACTCAGCCTCAAGCCGCTCTTCAACTAGGTACGGACTATACCATGACTATAGTAGTGCCAGGGACTCCCTAGCATTTCGGTCATACCCGCTAACGCATGACACAAGTAGCACAGCCCAGAATGCGCCTATGCTGTCTCGATTCCTCTATGATAGGAGCAATTTGCCGGATCGTCTAGTGGCGCGATCGTTTAATGCTTCAAACCAAGGCCGCGTAAATAGCCAGGATATCGATGCATCCTCGCTGGAACATTATATGAATAATACTCAAGCAAACAGGGCGACTGAAAGCTGAAGCAGCAAGGTGAGGCGGTTTTTTCTTGGCTTGTATTTACGGGCCGTGCATTTCGTACTTTGGATATTTGTAATGTCACGTTACACATTGCCAGATTCATGGGAGAGTGGCGGATTGATAAGAATTGACGTTGGGGCGTTTGGTAATTTGTCATTTGAGAGCGTGGTTTTGATGACTAGATTCTTGAGTTTATTATTATCTATTAGTAGGCTAGTTCTACCACATATCCAGAAATGAATAAACCTAGCTTGGCAGTCGTGACTGAATCTACCTATTCATCACAAAAGAAGAACAAGGACAGGGCCAAGGTAGGGGGTATCATTAATTTCATCGACCTCTACTCCGTATATATGCGCCGCACCATATCCAGTTAGCAATAAACAAATGTCCAAACTCTTATGGGATCATGAAGCTGCTTGGGCTAGTTTCCTGCGTTTGATCCTTTCGTCCTGTTCAGCCAAGACTCGAGCAGTTAGTGTGGCTGCCATAGAATTGTTTATGCCTTTGATTCTCGAGTCCGTTTCTTTCTTGGCTCGATTGGCATCGTTCTTCTTTATTTTCTCTTCCTTCTTTTCCACATTTTCCTCCTCTTCCGCTATTTCTCCGCCCTTCCGCTTCTTCTTTTTCTCTGATTTGCCCTTCTTAAGGGTGTGTGTTAGGCCAGTTGCTTGTAAATCTTCGATCCGCTTCTGTAATCTATCCAAGTCTTTCTCAGTAGTCGGGAGGATGGTTATCACATTCTCTTGGGTAAATGCTTCTCCACATTCTGGGCAAGCCTTTTCTTGAATTTCTGTAATGGCAGCCTCTGCAAAAACGTGACCACACGGTACCAAGTAGACGGCCTTTGTTGTCGGTCCCATCTCCTTCATTGATATTGGGCAGGCCCACTTATCGCCACTCTTGGAGAATCTCAACTTGGCCACATCGCGTAGGGAGCGGATACCTAGGGCTGCGGGTGTCACTTCATTGGGATCATCAGATGGCATTAGCCCCTTGAGGATGGCTTCATAACTGTATAATCTTCCCCGCCAATCTGATACGACAGCTTCTAGGTCAAGAGGCTCATCGCTCAGAGCGCAGTGAGCCCATGCATGGCTAAGAGATTCGAGGGCCGTTGCCTTCAATTCAGAAATCGTTGGTGCACGCGCTGCATTCTTGACGAGCTCGCGACGTTTGGGGATGGATCCACCATCATTACCCATGATTCTTAGATGTTGATTATTGGTGCTATTGCGAAATCTGAAGTTATATTCCGTTAAATGGACGATAGCGACTCGGAGGTTTGCGAGAAATGGAGTTGTTTGCTTGTGGCGGAAGTGAACGGAAATGGCCACCAAAAAGTTTAATCTAGTTTCAGTAGCGGCTCACTTGGCCTTATCGATAGCAAGCTTTCAGATGCTACTCGTGTGCCACCCAGTGCTAAAAGAGGCTAGATGGACTGTACTTGACAGTTTTTCTCAACAAGAAAAAGACAGTGCAGTTACAGTGTGAGCAAACGCGCAGCGGCTCGATCCTATGAGGAGGGCTAGCCGTGCCTTTCCTCTGTGCTACTGCTACCCATCCTTCAACAAGTCCGACAAAACATTTGTCGGGGACATCATGACAACGTGACTATAGGCTGCCAGCGAGGCATTCCTTTGATTGTGTCACTTTCCTTCATCTTTAATACCCTTAACAGCGACGATTTACGAATTTTCATTACGACTAGAGAGCCACGACGTCTTATCGCGCGTCATTCTTTTTGCCCTGAGAGTGATTCCGGACCTCGAATTTGAGCATTCGCGAATCTCATTTTCGGTGCAGTACATGTGGCGCTTCCATTGAGGCATAAATTCACTTGGGGACGATGGCGCAGGCACAGCAGGTCGCTCTAGAGCGACTTGAATATATTACGAGGGGATTGCGGTCAAGGTGAGTAGCAATAGTGGGGGAAATACTTGAATGACGCCGCTGACAGCCGTCCGTCTCCAGGGCCAATGACGATGTGCGCAAGCGATCTGCAATCCAGCTCCGGGAGCTTGTAGTTGTGTGCCATCGAGGTGAGGTCGACTTTTGTATTCGATCTTCCGCATTTGAGAGCATAATTCAGTTGACAACTTCATAGATCTCAGCCCCGAGCAGTTTCTCGCCTTCTACAACAACGTCAACAACAAAATTACCCAACTCATTACTCATGGCAGCGACTCCGCAGAGAGACTGGGTGGCATATATGCCCTGGATGCTCTCGTCGATTTTGAGGGCGTGGATGTGGCGGCAAAGTATACCCGATTTACTCAGAACCTTAAAACTATCCTTCGTGGCAAGGACATCATGCCCATGCGGCATGCTGCGATTGCCCTAGGGAAACTTTGCCGCCCAGGAGGAGCCATGATTTCTGAGCTGGTTGACTCAGAGGTGAATACTGCACTCGAGTGGCTGCAGAATGACAGAGTCGAGGAGCGCCGCTATAGCGCTGTTCTTGTCCTGCGTGAGCTTGCAAGAAACGCTCCAACTCTAATGTACCAGTATATCCCAACTATTTTCGACTGGATCTGGGTCGGCCTTCGTGACCCTAGACAGCTTATTCGTGAGACCTCCGCCGAAACGGTCAGTGCATGCTTCCGCATCATTCGCGAACGAGACCAGGAGATGAGGCAGCTATGGATGAGCAAGATCTACAACGAAGCGAGACAGGGCTTAAAGGTCAACACCGTCGAGTCTATCCACGCATCTCTACTTGTGCTGAAAGAGCTTCTGGAGCAAGGAGGCATGTATATGCAGGAGCATTACCAAGAGGCTTGTGACATTGTCTTCAAGCATAGGGACCATCGCGACCCGACCACACGAAAGACAGTGGTGCTCCTAATACCAGACCTGGCAAGCTACTCACCAGCTGACTTCGCCCATTCTTGGCTTCACAAGTTTATGGTCTATCTATCCGGCATGTTGAAAAAAGACAAAGAACGTAACGACGCCTTTCTTGCGATCGGAAACATAGCAAATTCTGTCAAGAGTGCCATTGCTCCGTATTTGGATGGTGTCCTGATCTACGTTCGAGAAGGCCTCAGTGTACAGTCTCGCAAGAGGGGCTCGGTGGATCCAGTCTTTGACTGTATCAGCCGTCTTGCCGTAGCAGTCGGCCAGACACTCAGCAAATATATGGAGGCCCTCCTGGATCCCATCTTTGCGTGCGACTTAACACCTAAACTGACACAGGCCCTGGTCGATATGGCGTTCTATATTCCGCCCGTCAAACCCATTATTCAAGAAAGGTTGCTCGACATGTTGAGTGTTGTTCTTTGCGGCGAATCATTCAAGCCTCTCGGTGCACCGCAACCAAATACTTTGTCTTCCGTGCCCACCATTACAAAGGATGCCAAGGACCCACAGGCATATGAAAATCGCAAGACGGAGATAAAACTTGCGCTAAATACGCTTGGGAGTTTTGATTTCTCTGGCCATGTACTCAATGAGTTTGTTCGAGATGTGGCTATCAAGTATGTTGAGGATGAGGACCCAGAAATCCGAGAAGCGGCAGCTCTTACCTGCTGCCAGCTCTATGTTCGAGATCCGATTGTCAACCAGACCAGTTACCATGCCCTTCAGGTCGTTGGGGATGTCATCGAGAAGCTGCTTACTGTGGGAATTTCAGATCCGGAGCCAAATATTCGGCGGACCGTTTTAGCTGCTCTTGATGAACGTTTCGACAGGCACTTGGCTAAAGCTGAAAACATTCGTATTTTATTCTTCGCATTAAACGATGAAGTATTCTCCATTAGAGAAGTTGCCATTTCTATTATTGGCCGCCTTGCCAGATTTAATCCGGCCTATGTTATTCCATCCTTGCGAAAAACTCTAATTCAAATGCTCACCGAGCTCGAATTCTCGGATGTGGCTCGCAACAAGGAGGAGAGTGCTAAATTACTGAGTCTCTTGGTTCAAAATGCGCAATCTCTCATCAAACCTTATGTCGAACCAATGATTTCGGTCCTCCTCCCCAAGGCCAACGACCCCAGCCCCACTGTTGCTGCCACTATCCTAAAAGCAATTGGAGAGCTGGCTACTGTTGGCGGCGAAGATATGCTATTCTACAAAGATCGTTTAATGCCATTAATTATCGATGCTTTGCAAGATCAGAGTTCGAACATCAAACGAGAAGCAGCTCTTCACTCCCTTGGCCAACTGGCGAGCAATTCTGGATATGTTATACAGCCTTACTTGGAGTATCCTCAGCTATTAGAAATCTTACAAGCTATCATTAGAACAGAAGACCAGAGAGGTCCCTTGAGACAAGAGACTATCAAATTAATGGGTATTTTAGGCGCATTGGATCCTTATAAACACCAGGTGAGCAGCTTGACTTTTAAGCGCGGGGGGGGTTTTTTTTTTCGTTTCTTTTTTTTTTTTTTTTTTTTTTTTTTTTTTTTTTTTTTTTTAGCACGAAATATGCTTTATTCCTTTGCAGATAGAAGCAGGCAGAGGATACTCAGATTTGCTAATGGCTGAATGCAGCAGGTTGAGGAGAAAACTCCTGAAATGCAGCGACGCTCTGAGTCAAATCAACTTACGGATATCTCATTAATGATGACTGGTTTGACACCCTCCAACAAAGAATACTTCCCTACAGTAGTCATCAACGCCCTTCTTCAGATCCTCAAAGATCACTCCTTGGCGCAGCATCATGCCGCAGTTATCGAAGCTATTATGAACATCTTCAGAACACTGGGATTAGAATGCGTGTCATTTCTAGATAGAATCGTCCCTGCGTTCTTACTTGTTATTCGATCTTGTCCTCCCACGCGGTTAGAGTCGTATTTCAACCAATTGGCGACTTTAGTGAGCATTGTGCGACAGCATATCAGAAACTATCTCCCGGATATTGTCGAAATACTCCAGGAGTACTGGCACAAGTCCACTTCATTACAAACCACGATCCTGTCTTTGGTCGAGGCTATTTCTCGGTCTCTCGAGGGCGAATTCAAGATCTACTTGGCATCACTTCTCCCGCTAATGCTTGGTGTACTTGATAAGGACGTGTCCGCCAAACGAACTCCGTCTGAAAAAGTCCTGCATGCCTTTTTGGTGTTTGGAGCGAGCGCTGAAGAGTACATGCATCTCATTATCCCCGTTATTGTTAGGACCTTTGAGAAACAGGGGCAGCCCACCTTCATCAGGAAGCAAGCGATCGACGCCATTGGAAAAATTTCTCGCCAGGTGAATTTGAATGATTTCGCCGCTAAAATCATTCATCCTCTTACGAGAGTGCTTGACATGGGTGAACCGTCATTAAGGCTCGCTGCGTTAGATACGCTCTGTGCCTTGGTACAGCAACTTGGAAGGGATTATATACACTTCATGGGAACCGTGAATAAGGTCCTTAGTCAGCACCAAATTCAGCATCAAAACTACGACCTTCTAGTAAGCAAGCTGCAGAAAGGAGAGGTTCTACCACAAGTCTTGACATCTGACTCACGACTTTTGGATATTGGGGATGAGACTCCTTTTGCAGATTTAGGAACCAAGAAGCTGGAGATGAATGCTATCCACTTAAAGGCTGCCTGGGATACCAAAGGAAAGTCAACAAAAGAGGATTGGCAAGAATGGCTGCGGAGATTCAGCACTACGCTCCTCACAGAATCGCCAAACCATGCTCTTAGGGCTTGTGCGAGCCTTGCGAGCGTCTACCTGCCACTAGCTCGAGATTTGTTCAACTCGGCTTTTGTCTCTTGTTGGAGCGAGCTATACGAGCAATTTCAAGACGAACTCATCCAAAATATTGAGAGTGCCATCAAATCGGAGAATGTGCCGCCTGATTTGCTTGGTCTTTTACTTAACTTGGCTGAATTTATGGAACATGATGATAAGGCACTGCCTATAGATATTCGTGTCCTTGGCCGAGAGGCGGCCCGATGTCACGCTTATGCCAAAGCATTACACTACAAAGAGCTGGAATTTTTGCAAGACCAAAGTAGTGGTGCTGTGGAGGCACTCATTGTGATCAACAATCAGCTACAACAATCCGACGCAGCTATCGGTATCTTACGAAAAGCTCAGCTATATAAGGAGGGCATCCAGCTCCGTGAGACGTGGTTCGAGAAATTAGAACGGTGGGAGGAAGCTTTGGCGTCTTACAATAAGCGCGAGAGAGAGGTCCCTGCTGATCAACCTATTCCTATCGATATTGTCATGGGCAAGATGCGTTGTCTCCATGCCCTTGGTGAGTGGGACGCGCTCGCCAGCTTGACTGGCAGCACCTGGGCCAATTCAGCCCCCGAAGTTCAAAGAATGATCGCGCCACTTGCTACGGCTGCTGCATGGGGTCTTGGCAAATGGGATTCGATGGATAACTACCTATCTTCCCTGAAAAGATACTCTCCAGACCGGTCATTCTTCGGTGCCATCCTAGCGCTTCATCGAAACCAATTCAGGGAGGCCATCGCCTGCATCGAGCAAGCTCGTGAAGGGTTAGATACTGAGCTCAGCGCTCTTGTCAGCGAATCGTATAATCGGGCGTACCAAGTCGTCGTCAGAGTCCAGATGCTTGCCGAGCTAGAGGAGCTGATTGTATACAAGCAATGTGATGAGAAAAAGCAGGCCACGATGCGTAAGACCTGGGAGACCAGACTCGAGGGATGCCAGCGCAACGTGGAAGTCTGGCACCGCATGTTGCGCCTACGCGCCTTAGTGATGTCTCCTGCAGAGAATATGCGCATGTGGATCAAGTTTGCTAATCTTTGTCGAAAGTCCGGGCGCATGGGACTGGCGGAGAAGTCGCTCAAACAGCTCATTGGGTCCGATGCCCCTCTTGAAGCCTTGATTCCATACTGGAGCGATGCGAGGGTTGAGAGGCAAGCGGCGGCAGCAACTCGTGGCGTCCCGCCTGCCCAAGTCATATATGGCATGCTCAAGTACCAGTGGGAACTTGGCCAACAACCATCCATGAAGGCGTCAGGAATTGCAGAGAGGACTCTGTACTGTTTGCAGCGATTTACTAACGACTCCGCTCATCGTCTAGACGTTGCAAAGGCCCACTTCACCGCACAGGCCGGAACTGACGCGAATTTGCCACTCGAGTTTTGCTTCCAGAATCAGGTCGACCCATCGGTGATGAGCCCGCAAACACAGCGAGCATTAGTTGATCAGACGGTATTATTGGCGAAATGCTACTTGCGGCAAGGAGAGTGGCAGATTGCTCTCAACAAGGATGACTGGCAGTACACTAAGATTCAGGATATCTTGGCTTCGTACTCCCAAGCGACAAAGTACAATCCTCGTTGGTACAAGGCATGGCATGCTTGGGCGCTGGCCAATTTTGAGATTGTACAGACCTTGGCCGCTAGGGGTGAAGGACAGCTATCTAGAGCGGACCAGACGATGATCATTGAGCATGTTGTTCCGGCCATCCAGGGCTTTTTCAAATCCATTGCGTTATCCGCGGGCAGCTCACTTCAAGATACACTCCGTCTACTGACGCTGTGGTTCACTCACGGGGGCAACTCAGAAGTCAACACAGCTGTGACGGAGGGGTTTGCTAATGTCAGCATCGACACATGGCTGGAGGTTATTCCTCAACTCATTGCTAGAATCAATCAGCCAAACAAGCGCGTGCAGCAATCCGTACATAATCTACTTGCTGATGTGGGCCGGGCGCATCCGCAGGCGTTGGTCTACCCGCTTACCGTTGCCATGAAGTCGTGGCAGAATAGTCGACGATCCAGGTCCGCAGCACAAATTATGGATAGCATGCGCCAGCACAGCGCCAACCTAGTCGCCCAGGCGGATACGGTCAGTAACGAGCTAATTCGAGTGGCTGTGCTCTGGCACGAACTCTGGCACGAAGGTCTTGAGGAAGCATCCCGATTATACTTTGGTGATCATAATATTGAGGGAATGTTTGCGGCACTGGAGCCGCTTCATGAACAGTTAGAGAGAGGGCCGGAGACACTTAGAGAGATATCATTCGCGCAAGCTTTTGGACGTGACCTCAAGGAAGCCCAAGACTGGTGCCACCAATACGAGACGAGCGGAGATGTCAATGATCTCAATCAAGCGTGGGATCTGTACTATCAAGTGTTCCGTCGCATCACGAGACAGCTTCCGCAGGTCACAAGCTTGGAGCTTACATATTGCTCTCCCAAGCTGCTAAACGCCAAAAACCTTGATCTAGCCGTTCCAGGAACTTACAAGAGTGGTCAGCCTATTGTGAGGATAATGTCCTTCGATTCGACTTTTACCGTCATCAACTCAAAACAAAGGCCGAGAAAACTTAATGCTAATGGCAGCGATGGTGTTTCGTACGCCTTCTTGCTCAAAGGTCATGAAGATATTCGCCAAGACGAGCGCGTGATGCAGCTGTTTGGTCTCTGCAACACCCTGTTGGCTAATGATTCTGAATGCTACAAACGACATCTTAATATTCAGCGCTATCCGGCCATTCCGCTCTCGCAGAATTCTGGCTTGTTAGGATGGGTACCGAACAGTGATACGCTGCACGTCCTTATAAGGGAGTACCGCGAGAGCCGCAAGATCCTCCTCAACATTGAGCATCGTATAATGCTTCAAATGGCGCCTGATTATGATAACCTCACCCTCATGCAAAAGGTTGAAGTATTTGGGTATGCTTTGGATAACACAACAGGCCAGGATCTTTATCGCGTTCTCTGGCTGAAATCCAAGTCCTCGGAGGCTTGGCTAGAACGGCGAACGAATTATACTCGCTCCCTGGGCGTCATGTCCATGGTGGGTTATATCTTGGGCCTTGGAGACCGACACCCATCGAACCTTATGCTAGACCGTGTAACTGGCAAGATTATTCACATTGATTTTGGCGACTGCTTTGAAGTTGCTACGAAGCGTGAAAAGTACCCCGAGAGAGTACCTTTCCGACTTACCCGAATGTTGACCTATGCGATGGAAGTAAGCAACATCGAAGGAAGCTTTAGAATTACATGTGAACATGTAATGAGGGTATTGCGAGATAACAAGGAGAGTGTCATGGCGGTGCTAGAAGCAGTAAGTTTTCTCTCTCACTCATGCACATACACGTGCTCTCATAGTAGAAGCTCAGAGCTAATTCAATCTTCGTTGCAGTTCATTCATGATCCTCTCCTCACCTGGAGACTTACAAATGCTGCCTCTCCAGCCGGGCCTAATTTCCGATCTGAACGTGAGGTGGCGCTGGCGGGTCCCCATGCTATGCGAGCACGACGGCAGTCTATCCTGGATGCCGATGTAGCCCCGTCCGAACTAATGGCGAACGTCGAGTCATCAGCGCCCCCTCTGGCTCGGAACAGAGCCCGCACGAATAGTTCAGCTGCGCCTGACGGTATCCAAGCTAACGGCGCTGAAGAAAGAGAGAGCCAAAATGCCAGAGCAATCGAGGTGCTCGACCGCGTTTCTCAGAAGCTTACGGGACGCGATTTCAAGCCTAATGAGGAGCTGGACGTTATTAATCAAGTGAATAAGCTGATCATTGAGGCTACGAAATTGGAGAATTTGTGTCAGCACTATATTGGATGGTGTAGTTTCTGGTAGACTTTATGGAGCGAAGGGCGGGTTAAGGATGAGCGGGAAGACACTTGGCAAGATACGTGAACAAAAGAAGAAGAAAGAAAGAAAGAAAAAGGAAGAAGGGAAGATTTTTAGTTTGCCTCGTTGGCAGACAGCATGTGTTTGCAAGTTAGTAGCGCTTCAGCGTCAGGATTATTGAAGGGGGATTCGGGTTCGGATTCTTAAGGCAGCGGCTATTGGTATTACTCGTGTGTCTGTCCTTTTCGTTCTACTTGGTCTCGGTGGGAGTTTGGAAGAGAGGTTGGCGCTTTTGGCTATGGCAATTGTTTGCGTGCCAGCCTGAAGATGTAATTCTAATTCTCATGTCGAGCGAGCAGGTACAATTTTGTTTTAACAATGTATGAATTTTGAATGATTCGGTGCACCGATTTGAGTGATGGATAAAGAGTTATATTCTGTCTGTCGCCATCGAGACATATGGTATGAGTTCTTTTTCTGTTAATTTGTTAACTGAATTGAGTAAGTTGATATCTTTCATACTGGGACGGTGAGATTAACTAACGGTCATAGGGAAAAAGCAGTCATACACATGCTGCTAGCCTAAGGCCTCAAGCCATAACTCGATGGCATAGATGGAGAAGAAAGCATTACAGATAGCATTTGCCTGGATATGGCATAACTCTTAACTTCTTGTTGATAAAGAAGAAGTAATTATTGTCAACTTCTCATCACAACATTAATTGCATGCTTTGTACGTATCATCATTGTCAGCAAGTTCCGTCTTACCGGCAATTAACATTCCACCCCAGTACAAAGAACCTTAACTTATAAGATGAGCTCTTTTTGCTTTACTTTAACATTTTGAACCTCTTGGAAGTGGAAAAGAATGAATGTATGAATATGTGTGAGAGCTTTGGGCTTCTAACCTGATTCATCGTTTATGTTATATACTCTGCCTCTTGACGCATTTACTTCAACTATAGAGATAAGCCCTTACAACTACAACCAAAATACATACACAAATAACTTCTTCTTAACCAGTTTCTCTCCCCGCTTGATATACCAGTTTCAGTACTGTGTGGCTCTAACAGCTCCTTTCCCCGGTCTCCACCCCCTTGGCCACGTTTTCCCCCCTTCAACATCTCTTCCACTTGCCATCGCCTTCGGCTCCAACACAACACATAGAACGCCTTCGTCTCTACTAGTGATTCTCACCGCTCTGTTTAGCCAATTTGTAGGCGAATGCGATAGGAAGAGAAGTTGCATGGTAGCCCCACTCATGTGCATTTCAGCTTGGTGGAACAAATGGAGTTGTTTTGATATACTTGAAAAGGCCATGCTTGGCCATACATGAGAGGGGGAGATAAATGAATGTATCAGATACCTTACCAAAAGCACTAGAAATGCTGTCGATATTACTTTTTACATAAATACTGCAGCTGGTACTACCAATAAGCATTGAAGGGAAATAGACAAGCCAGTAAAGTATCAGATTTTCTTATTACGTACCATCACCCCCCTTTAAAAACCTCAGAATATAACGCCACCTCCCACTTTAAACGCATGTATCGTGGTCCCTCTCTCCTTATTCCGGATTTTTATCCAATCATCTCTCCCGTGATAAATCACTTATGCATCATGTGGCTCGTCCTTTTTGGGCTTCCTCGCTGTAAAAACCATTGCTCTCCCAATGATCTGAACATCCACCTCGGCGAAATTCCTCCTCAAGCTAGCTTCAAACACGCTCCTACTATCATTCCAATTATCAAATATCCCCTTTTCGTTATATTTCTTCATGATCCAGCTGGCGAACCAATTCATTGAATTTTCTTGGCCCAAGATTGTTGTTCCCGCTAGTACTCCATCCTCAGCAACGTAGTTCTTTAGCATATTGAAAATGTTGGCTTTGATTTCCGGTGGTCCAGCGAGGCAGTGCAGCAGGTAAAAGATGCTCACTGAATCGAACTTTTGATCTATTGGCAATGGCAGTGACTTGGTCACATCGGCAACGACGGGATGTACTTTGATGGTGTTCCGCGCGGCGAGGATGCGAGCAGCTGCCAAGTCTAATGTGCCTGGGTTTAGGTCGACAAGTGTTATGTCTTTACAAGGAGAATTGTCCTTGACTGTGTTGGCAGGATAATATCCTGTGCCGACACCAATATCGAGATGCTTGGCCCCTATTGTAGATTGGAAAAGGGGGAGCTGTACCTTCTTTGTCGAACATTTCCATGCGAAGTTGTTTGATACTCCGAGGACCCAGAAGTCGTAAAGCCGGAGAATTAAGGGCGTGTAAGGTGCTGAACCAGCATTCTCTGTCGGCAGCTGCTTTGTAGCCGCTGCCTGAGATTCACTCATGATTCAATGACGAATTTCACGTTATCGGCGATGCAGAATCAGAATGGTACTTTGTCCTATTTGGAGAAACGAAAAAAGAAAAGGGAAAAGAAAAGAAAGAAAACACCACGTGCAAGATAATGGTTTATTTGTTGTTTTTTTTCTTTCAATAAAGAAGAATGAGAAGAAGAAGAAGATATATATTAGCTTTCAATAAAGAAGAATGAGAAGAAGAAGAAGATATATATTAGCCAACTCTTTATCAAATAGTCTATACTCCGTATTGAACAAAGAAACGAGACAGCGGAAAGTGGGCCAGTCATTAGTTGCATCTCTCTTCTCTCTCTTTGTTTCAGCGGCACCTTTGCAACTCGAACAAAGCCGGCGATATTAAATACACCAAGGGCTATCCTGGATATCGGCCACTAATATCTCTGGTAAGCCACCGTGTTGTCTCCAGTTTCTTATTTCGTTTCTTATGTATAAAAATAAAATATACCAAAACATGCTTCACTGAAGGGGAAGGGGGTTGGCCGTCCTATCCGTGTAGCATATGTTAGTATTTGATTCTTCTAATAAAATAGGTTTTTTAAAGAAGAAGCCGCTTAAGCCATGAAACTAATCACCGACGTCGCACGACTACGGAGCCGAAATAAAGAAATAAAGAAGTATTGGACAGGCTCCAAGTTCCGAACATTGCCCAATAAGGAAGGATTGTGCGCGACAAGCAGCATCTTTGCATCCAAGCTCAATGCGGTGAAGTCTCAGCTCAGGGATTCCCGGACAGCCTCTTTTGACACTAAGACGCAAATAGTCTGGCACTTAAATAAACGATTGTCACAATAGATTGCCATTATAAAGGGCCCCGCCAAAAAGCTTCAGCTTTGCGACACAAGCGCAGCCATGAACCATTCAGCTTGACCATGAGCGTCACCGATGGGCTCCAATCGTCAATTTTGTTAAGAAAACTTGCCTTTCAAGTGCATATGGTCCTCCACTCTGTAATCTGAGAGAATCTGGTGTGTGTATGTGCTCCGTCTGTACGGAGTATATATGCTGGTAATACTCTTTGTGATGTGTCACATCAACGGAAGAGCGAGCCAAGATCTTTACTTATTACGTGCAACCCAGAGCCTCCATCCATCGCTCTCGGGTGCTCCGAACCAATGAGGTATAAAACTTTGTATTCGCTTCGCATGGATTTGAGCTCATATCATAAACGGACAAGATCGCGATATGTTGTGAGCGAGTAAGCAAAGCATCCCCAAAAGAGGATGTCAGCAAATTTGTCACGTAGAGAGAGAGTCTGGGTCACCATCTCGATAATCTTGACTCGATTTCGTCACTTTTAAAATCCATTTCCTCTAATGCTGTACTCCATTCAATATCGCCCGTTCGCGGAACGAGATGTCATCGTAAAGTCTCATCAAACTGCTTTTTCTTGTCTTCGTCTTACATGTCGCCACCAAGAATGTGTTCGCTCTTCGCTCTCTACAGTTCGTCCTTCTTATCCGAGCCCGCCACAATTTCTTGATACTCACATGCTGCCGGTGTTCCCACTTCCATCTTGTAGACGCACTTCTCGGCTTCGCTAACTCTCCAGACCTCTTCCTTCTCAGCGCATCCGAGCCAGACGTCGGTTCTTCTCTGAGGGCCATTCCAGCATGCCTGTCCGCTCTCGTACCGCATTACCATCCTGAGACCCGTACCGAGGCTCTTGCCGTCCACCCTCTCTTCATCATCCGCCATTTCGCGATCAATCCTATCAAAGTTGCCCATGTTGGTGTGTCCGTGACCCTTTTTAGATTTCTGAAGAGTCTTGTCAAGCCAGCAAATCTCATATGTATATTCGCCGGCATCAATCTCAGCACATTTGCCTTTGATGGCGCGGAAAATGTCAGATGGCCCATAATCTTTCTGAAGATCCGATCTCTCATGCTCAAGATCCCTATTCTTGTTTATGACATCTTGTTCGGCTGCTTCAGCTGCCTCACGAGCAGCCTTGACTGTGCTCGATTCTGATCCATCGGTGGTTGTACCAGCAAGCATGCCATTTTGAATTAGCCAATTACGAATCAATTTGACTTTGTCGTGAATCACACTACGGATGAATGGAGGGATGTAAGCATCAAAATTGTAAACTATAAATACTCAAAAAGTTAGCAACGTAATTGTTGAGGGGGATGAAGCTGATAATGCTTACGAATGTCTGTGTCATCGGTGAACTCATCGAATGCCTTCCAGTTTACGCCATTATTCTCGTCATCTTCTTTGAGTATCTCATTGGCATCGGACTCAAGAAACTCAGACTGATCAGTCTCAGCTTCTCGCGTTGCGTAATCCTCAAACGACTTAATCGCAGTCTTGACGCCTTCGTCGTTGAAGTTGGGGTTATATTCTTCCTTGAACTGCTTGAGAATAGCCTCGAGTTCGTTCACTTTGCTGCGCATGTTCTCACGGTCTTCAGTGACTAGCCTGAGAGCTTCTCGCAGCTCTTCAACTCTGCCTTTGGCGAGAGTGACGAGAACGCCGAGCTTACCGCCTGCGCTACCCTCGCTCTTGACAATTCTGTTCTTATCTTCGCTCTGGGCGTCGGCATATTTCCGTTGCAAATCTTCCTTCTTGGCTTCTAGAAGCTTGATCTCTCTTTCCAGCTCTGTGATATGAGTCTCGGCCTGCTGACGAAGGACAACCGCTTCTCGGATCATTTCCTGCTTCTTTACACTAGCCTTTTCAAGGTTTTTCCTCTTCTCCTCTGCTAGCTTTCGGTGCTCTTTTCCAATTTCTGCACACCGATTTTCGCACTTGACGCCATTGACATGCCCGTACTCTTCAGTGCCATCACAACAGACGTCGTAATCGCAGATGCCATCATTGACGAAGGAAAAGGGAATGTAGGCTCCAATGTGGCCCTTGTTGGAACACCAGAATCCAGGTAAGGAGTGGCTGACATTTGTAGTTCCGGAAAGACTACCAATCAACGGCTGTTCGGGGGAGAGGGGGTCGATGAAGGCACAAGCGGCGGTGCCAGGCTCATCTGAGCCGTCCGGACAGTCACAAGTATTGTCGTTGACCTGATCCAGACTAATAGTGATGGATGGGTTGGTAATACAAGTAAAGGTGTCCGTGTTCTGGTAATAAGAGATGACTAAAATGAAATAGTATGTAAATCAGCAATTGGACATTAATTGACCCCATGCGGCCCAAATCATCTATTCGCCGCAGTATTCCTCTGTAATGTAATTCTGTAGAGGATCTGGATCTCCCTAGGTATATTCAATTGAATTCGAAACTTACACTCTGGTCCAACTCCACGCGGCACACTGCCAGCAGCAGCCACTGTGAAAGAAAACACGGCGCTCAGCAGCGCCAACGACTTTGGATGCTGCATCGTGAAAGGTGTTGGGCAATGTCAAGACAAGGTGGCTTAGGAGAAGCCCAAGCTCTCTCTAAGTTAGGACAAAGTGGCAGCTCTCTCACCCCCACTCAATCATTGCTCCGGTCCTATTATCCGGCAAAGCTCCGGTAGAATGATTTTTTATCTTCAGATAACAAAATCTCTCCATATGGCGGGGTTCCAGGGAAAAGGCGATCCTGTGCCCCTCCAAAAGAATCGATATTTGAGACTTCAGCCTCAAACTTATTATCAGGTACAAGACCCTGATACTCCATCTACTCCAATGGCACCTACTTCCGACCCTACGGCTCTGAAGGCCCTTGAGATCCTTGTTCAAACCGCAGGAACCCTTGTAAAGCAGCTCCAGCATGTCCTCGGTGAAATTCGAAAGAATCCAGAAGCAGCTTCAACTCCGGCTACCTCGTCCACATCGACGACTCCCCTCGACCCCCTCGCCCTCGCTCGCGACTCTGCTACTCTAGTACGAGCTCATGCCACTAAAATTTCTCTACTCATCATAAACGAACCCTTCACTCCCAGCGCTATCTCATCCATAGTCCGCGAGCTCGTTTCCGGCCCTATACCTGGTCTTGCGGCTTCAGTGCAGGCCTGTGATCCAAGTGCATACACTCTGGTATTCCGGCAAGAGCTGGCATGGCGATGCCAGCGCGTACTGGCAGAATTAGGCGATCTTCTGCAAAAAATTCCCAAAGACGGCAAAATCCTGGCAAAAGAGAAGGAAGGGTTTGGTGCTTCAGGAAAAGGTAGCATTGCTTCAACTGGCCTTCTTTGGTCCGCTTGCGACGATCTTATCAGTCTCGCCAATGGCAGTGTTGGCGGATTCTTTGTGCATAAGATGAACGAGTGGAAAGATACACTCAACGATATCATGGAAGAGATAAAGGAATGGGGTGACGAGGAGCCCGATGACGAGGATGAAGAGGATGAAGAGAATGAAGTTGACGAAACGAATAGCCAAGGAGATGGCGTCAGTGATCTTGAAGATCAAACTAGTTCAACCCACATATCAACCCAGAACATCCTCGACGACCTCATGAATTCCCACCGAAGCATCCCCGCATCCGATCCAGATCACATACGGCCTCGCCTTGAATCCTCCCTCCGCCGCCTTCGTCTCGTCATCCTCTTATATCAAGCTATTACCAAGCGCCGTATGAAAAAACTGCCTTCCTTTCCACAAAACGAAACTAGCACCAAAGTACCACATCGACTAGACGAGCTCGCCATCTTACTGCAGAGACTCCCCGATAGATTCGGAGATTTGGCAGGCGCCTTTTACGAACTGCGACCAAGGGAGATTGATGATGCTATGGACCAGTGCTTCCTTGATGCATTTGCCATGAGCGAGTTGCTGAGTGAAAGCTGGGATGGTTCGCGAGATGAATTTACGGATTGGACTGACAAGTTTCAAAAAGAAATTAAAAAAGCGTAGCATAAAGGAACGAGAATAAACGCCACATACACAACTTTCCAAAAAATCGCAAGGCCTAATCCTTTTACCTTACAATTACCATCGCTACTTTGGCTCATTCATCCCCCCTTTTTTTTTATTGAAATTATCTTCATATTCAAATTCACAGGCACCCTGTTATATCCTCTTTCTTTTCATAATCCTTTCCACATCCTGCACGGAAGACCTATCATCGTAAACAGTCGAACAATCCATATTTTCCGCCCATCCAACAACGGTATACCGCCGGAAGGCCATTAACTTATTATTTCGAAGGCATTTCGAAACAATTTCTGATAGTGATAGCGAAATGTCAAAGGAACCCGTACATAAATGGACAACAAAATAAACAACAACCTCACCCTCAATGTCCCTATATATAATACTACTCTCCATCACAAATTCCAAGACAGGTCTTTACTATTGAATCTTGGATACGTTAGTTCGAACAAAGACAAATACATATTCTCAAAGTCATATTCTCGTATCCGCCTTACAAAAGCCGGTAATCTCGTGCGAAACAACATACCAAACCAAACACTCGAAGACTCGAAGACGAGAGAAAGGGTGGAAGGGATGTTGTTTATTTTAATACTATAGAGTCGATCCGCTCTATTTTTTATCTCTTATACAAAGCTAATTGGCAACAGTAACTTGTAGTATCTAAGGAACCAATCACTATGAGAGACCATTAGATACAAATTTGTCGTTGAGCAAACCATCAATTCTATTTGCCATGGTTAACTGCCGTCATGAATTATGGACCTTGCAATGATGCCATGCTGTGCGCGGAAATAAGAAAAACAATGGATTTGTCACAACCATCGTAGGTGGCTGGAAAATCTTCGCTTGGGATTGGACAGAGAACAGCATCAAGTGTAAGTTGAGCCACTGCTGCTCTATAAGCAGTTATTTGCTTTAGAAATCAATCTATATGGTTAATTGTTTCATCAACCATTAGCGCCGATTAAAAATCATCATGAAAGCAAATTACGCCCAATGCCTTGAGCCCGGTCTTAAGTGGTGCGCTTTATACGAAAAACACCATGTCGGTTTGAATGGTACGCAGGTTATTTCCAAGAGCCTGTATCAAGCAATATAGGCCGTTGATGACAATTGCAATATATAGTACTATTTCCGAACAACCTCTAGCCTACTCAACCTATCTTACCCACTTGGACATGTCATACGTATGTAGCAAAGACATTTAAAGGCAGCATACACACCCATCCTATACAATATCAACAGCCATTCAATATATATATATATATCAAAATACAACAAAAATAATGGCTATAAGAATCGCCGTAGCCGGTGCGACGGGAGAATTAGGAATTCCCATTGTGAATGCCCTGTTGGCAGCAAACTACCTCGTGACAGCACTTACACGAAATACCAGCAGCAGCAGTAACGCCTCAAAACTTCCCATGAACCCCAACCTTTCCATAACGAATGTTGACTATTCATCGACTCAGTCTCTAAGGACCGCTCTCGAAGGCCACACTTTCGTCATCTCAACTCTCACTTCTACCTCGATTGACCATCAAATCCCCCTCATCGACGCTGCCATTGCAGCTGGAGTCACAAGATTCATCCCATCTGAATTCGGCAGCGATGTCGTCAATCCTAAACGGAACCAGCTACCAGTATTCAAAGACAAAGTCAAGATTCATGAATGCCTCAAGGCCGCTGCAGAAAAGAACCCCAGCTTCAGCTACACAGTGATTTGCAATGGCGCGTTTCTGGACTGGGGCCTCCGGGGCTTCCTCGTCAACGTGCCCGCACATACGGCTATTGTTTACAACGGCGGCGACGTACCCTTCACGGCCAGCAACCTTGACACTATTAGCAAGGCCATCATCGGAGTGATTCAGCACACTTCTGAGACGGCCAACCGTCCAGTCTACATACAGGATGCTGTCGTTACCCAGAACTCATTGATCCGATATGCGAGGGAAAAAGATGGCATCGAATGGGAGGTTACGCACAAGTCTACTGAGAAAATGTACGCCGAATCACTTGCCGAGGTAGATAAAGGAAATACCAGCTGGTCGGTTATGCAGCCTTTTGTTTTCAGTGCCGTCTTTGGAGAAGGGTATGGAGGGAACTTCTCAAATTACTTGGATAACGAGCTTCTGGGGATAAAGGGCCTAACAGAAGCTGAGGTTAGGACATTGGTTGAGAGTCTATTGTGATCTGACCTGAATACTGGATCAAAATGCCCTAATGACGGTGCCTCTTACGATTCAGAGTTGAACAGGCCTAGTTTCGGTTTTTTGTGTATACCTATCATTACACTCAAGTAATTCCAAGTTTGCTTGAATATTTATTACATTCACATCAGCCAAAACGTTGAAATACACAAAAATAGACATCATATTTCAAAAATAAAAGTTTTTTAGCTGCTTCTTATCTTCTGTCCATCTTGTGATTTTGTTCTATTCATAGCGTTACGTCCAACAGTCGCTAAAAATGCACCCTTACTTATGCTACATGTCGAAATTCCAAATTGTAAGACCTTTCATGTTTTACCAACCTGGTTCACAAAATTTGCCATCAACTCTTAAAAAGGAATATATATATAAAAATAAAAAAGGTTGGGGGAGGGGTAAACCCGTGAAAAACACTGCTAGCATCGAGTTGCATAAGAATTGTCTCCCAAGATTATGCCAACCTGAAATCGGGCTTGTCCTTGTTTCTTTCATCGTCTTCTCTTAGTTACCTATTGCATGGCCTGCGTAGTCTCATGTTCAATTACTCTGGATTGACCCAGCCGTTTATCGTTCTCTTCAAGAGTCGGAGTGCCGGGTGTAATGGTCAACCCTGGCGTGCCGAAGTGTGGTGGTATATCGTGTACACTTTTCTCAGCTTGGTTGGCATCGGAGATGGGTTCTTTGCGCAGATCGGAAGTTTTGATTTTGAGTCCTTTCTCTACATGTTCAACGTTTGTCTCTTCCTTCTCATCCTCTTTGACCTGGGACAGTGGGCGAGCTGAGGCGTCACCCGCTTCTTGATGCTGCATAGCAGATCCATCCTCAAGATTAACGCCGACCATTTCGGCCAGACTGCAGAAATTAAACAAGGGCTCATTATCCGCATCCTGATCCCCACTGTCGCTGCGGTTGCCCATGCTCTGTCTCTTAGCTGCATTCGAACTAGGCGACCCTTGCTCGTTGTAACTACCCGATGGGCTATCCGCCAGCGAGGAGCCCAGTGATGATGCATTGCTCATCTGCCTCAAATGTGATCCGCCTCGACTGGGAATAGGTAGTGACGCTGATGAGGTAGATTCTGCCGTGCCTGTTTGCGGGCCACGATCCACACCTTTTCCCTTATCGCCAATGCTTTCAGCTTTCCTTTCGAGTTCTGGATTATCAGTTCCTTTGGGTGATTGTGATGCCGCCAGCATAGTAGCCTCCAGTCTGAGGTTACTGGCGGCGCTGTTGCCTCGCTTACGCCCCAAGCCCAAAGATAGACTACTTCCACTGGCTCCGCTCACACTGCCTCCGTAGGGATCTTTCCCTTGCTTCTTAAGAGCTTTGCGCTCTGCCTTTTCACGCTCTTTTTCTCGCTTCTTAGCTTCCTTCTGAAGTGCCTTTTCCACCTTGCGTTTCCGTTCTTCCTCAGCCGCGAGTGACAATCGAACCGCTTCCATGAACATCATATCCTCAAGTTCCTCCATGCGAGTGCGACGAGTGCCATCCGGGTTTCTACTTGAGCTTCTTTCGCTAGGTTCTTGGCCTTCCGCTATATCAGTCGTACCACTACTGTGCGCCCCTCCAGGAGTGGTAGTGCCACCGCTATTCGTGCCCGTATTCCTTCTACCAAATCTGCCCGTACGTATCCGTGACCTAGGCTCATTGCCTCCTATCAAGAAAGCTGCAGTGTGAAGAGCGGTTGCTGCTGCTGCACGGCGTGCCTGATGTGCACGTGCGCTGGCAAGTTTCGTCGACCAATCCGGTCGAATACGATCGGTCGTGATGACATTAGGCGCGTTAACAGATAAACTGTGTGCCCTTCTTCGTCCTGTCGTATTAGTAGCAGGGGCCAAAGTAGAGCTGAGAGAGCTTTGAGAGGACATAGCAGTATTCGAGGCCAAGTTAGATGCAGGTGAAGAGAAAGCTAGGCCACGCCGAAAAGGAGGCGGCTCGTATGTAACACCAAATTCAGGTTGTTGACAGTAGGGGCATGCTGAAGGCTCCGATATAAGCATTTCTGGGGGATCCTCCGCCGTGAGGCCTTGGTTTGGATCCCGTACTTGGCCATCAGGGTGGTGCTCAGGAAGATGAGGATCAGCTCGCTTGATCTGTACAAAACATTCACTACATATTGGCTGGTCACAGCATCTTGTGTGATTTAGATACGGGGGGTATGTCAAGAAGCAAATAGGACATTCAGATGCATCCTTGTAAAGATAAACTTCGAGGGGCTGGCCATTAACAAAAGGGTCATGAGGAAGGTTAATCTCCTTGGGCGCCAAATCAGTTGAGGAGGCATTACGCGAACCGACGCTTAAAGCGGCCGCTAATGCTCTCGCTCTTGGCTTTATTGAACCTTTCAAGGGGCCAGCCGTGGATGGGGAAGGCAACGCAGAGCCACTGCCCGAGCCACTAAGATCTGAAGCAGCTGAGAGAGTTCTAGGGCCCATTTCCACTGTCAGACTGTTTATGTTCTGTGTAGGAAACGAGTCGGGTGGTGGCGGTGGGCGAGGAACTAGATCAGGGTCGGGGGTAGCATCAGCCGCGGGGATGGGTAGGCCACGAGCAGCTGCGATGAGTTGATGCTCAGCCCAGCTATTGGACCAGTCGTTGAGGCCGCGCCAAAAAGGCGCCAGCTTTCTCTCGACCTAACTTGCCATGTTAGATGGGTAAAAAGTAATATATATGCTTGCCTTGGGTAAAAAAGAAAAAGAAAAAGAAACCCTGATAACGCACCTGCAGCTGTCTAACAACAGTCTTGTTGAAATCTTCGGTCCCCACGTAAGTTCCCATAGTCACAAGATATCCTCCATCAACATGTTCCTCTCGTATACTCCGTTCACGGTCTTGAGATCTTAGGAGTCGCTCGCGCTCAAGTTTCCTTGCTTCTCGTTCTTGCTTTGTCTCGCGATGTTCAAATGGGGCATCCGGACGTTCTCTATTTCGGGAAGCAGAACCACCTGACAAGCCAAGAAGATTTCTTTCCGCCCTGCCAAACTGATGGCGTGTATCACCCAGAAGACCACGGGGTACGCCGTCCCCCAGATCAAGGCGACGATCCCGACCATCGGAGAAGCCCTCGGGATAGTCGGAACGAGATTCTTTTGTGGTGTTGTTGCCCATTATGAAGATGCTGAATATGCGCAATGCAACGTAATATGAAAAAAAAAGAAGAAGAAGAAGAAGAAGAAGAAGAAGACGAATGGGAGATTTTGAATAGGCAATAGATTTTGACGAAGCTAGGTTAGGTACACAGTCGAGAGAAGAGCCAAATGAAGGCTTGTCGTCGAGCTGACGTAGGAGCCTACCCTACTTGAAGAGCTCGCAAGGGTTTTTTTTTTGGGGTGTTTATCAGGCTTCGTGCACCTGTTCACAACAACAGCTGGCACCGAGATGCTCGAAAGTCATGCGCTAGGAGAGTGCGCCCCCTCAAAAAACTGGATTGTTTGGCAGCGACACGACAGGAGCTGTGAGACGAGGCAGCCCAGCTTCCCTGCAGTCCACACAGAGAATAAGCAAGCCAACAAGAGCGACTTTCAGACAGCTATGGAAATCAAATATCTCATAGTGATTTCCCGTAATTGACTTCTCTGATCGGGCCACGGGTGCCCTCGTGCGAGCGAAAATATCGAGCGCTTTGCTGCTGGACGAATCGAAGATGCCGGGTGGCAAAGGAGCAAGCTCGCACGTAACGAAGTTAGTCGTGGTTTATAGTGACTTCGCAGCGGGGCCGGATATTGGCTTGGCTTTAGCTATAGCGATTCGAACTAGCGAGGAACAGCGGGAATCGGCGGGGGAGAAAGCCAGCAACAAAGAGACGATGAAAAGAACAAAGGGCAGTGCTGTTGATGAAAAATAGCATCACCGTTTAAAAAAGGCGAGTTCGATAAATGAACTTGCAAGGCTTGGCCCGAGCAATGGTGTTGAAAGCGGGACAAAAAAAAAAGAAGAGAGCCAGGCGCTGCAAGTATGTACGACCTTGTTCTGGACGCTTTTGATGGTGGTAAGCCCGGGCAGAATCAAACTCCCCCACCCTTCTGAGCTGGTTCCAGGCGGCGGCGGCGGCGGTCCGCCTGCCCCCAGAATCGATTGAACCCAATGCAACAAAGTACCTCCGCTAGGAGAGGTACAAGGTCCGGAGTCCGGAGCACGTAAGGTTGGTACTGCTGCGTGCTTTATGTACTTTCGTATTACTGCTTCTACAGCGCTCAGCAGGTACCTGTCTCACGGCTGAAGCGCTGTGGCCAACCGCTGGAGCTACTTGTACTTGCAATAGTAAGTTCTATTCACCACTACCTGAGACACGCAGCAGCTTTTCTTTCAGCCTTATAGAATCTCTAAAGCAATAGGCAAGTAATAAAATAAAATAAAAAGAAGAAAAAGTTTCCAATTGCAATCTAGTAGATGGATATTTGCTAATCTTTCAATTTTTTAAAGCATCCGGTACTCTTTATAGGAATCGCTCTTCTATTTCACCAGATTTTCCAAAGTTTTATCAAAGGTACCTTGGACATTATTGGAATTTAATTATCCGGTCAGCGTCCAAAAGTATCTCCCTTTATCTGGTACCTTCGGGACAGCCGGACAGAGTCCAACTAATTGCGCGTACGAGGTGCCTACATACTGTAGGTAATTGTAATACTGGTAGGCATCAAGCTTCCTGCTTTTGCTCTAACAGTTCATTTCCGGGTTATGAAAGATGATGGGCTTGCAATTATATTCACTAGATTGCTTATTTACTTACTATTAAAACCGATTAGAAAAAGTCTTCGCTCTTAATATTTAAATACGCTGAAATGTTCAATACGAGAGTAAAGTACAAGCTATGGCCATCAACGAGGCTTCATTACCCACGCCGGGGGGATATATATAGGTACTTGGTACTCCAGACTGTTCGATGGCCCGCCACTCCCCGGAACCGGCTTCAATCAGTCAATATAGAAATCTGATATGCTAAGGCCATTTATATGTATTGCGCTCCATATTTGTTGTTATACTCTTACATTCGGTTGTGCAAAATACATCAACTTTTGCAAAATACATTCGCGCCCAGCCAGCCTTGTAGCTTTTATATATTTTGACAACATTAGCCTCTCATTATGAGATCATTGATCTGCAATCTGCGAGTCAACGTCATCAGAACCACATGTAAATCTGCACCTTGGCTCCGATGGGGCCATGGGTAAGCATTTTCGTCCATACGAGTACTAAATTTAATTTGAGAACAGTTATATGCTAATATGTTACCAGAAGGTGATTCTAAGATAAGTGTCTATATGCTATAAATCTCCCCTAAATTTTGTCTTCTTACTCTCCTTTGGTTTTGGAGCACTTCCCCGGGGTATCTTTGATCAATGCTTATGCAAATGTAACGCAATATATGAAGTGAAATTCCGCAGCATCATGATTCCATCAATGAACAAGTAGTTTACCTTCTAGGTGCCCATGCTTGCAGCCAATCTCTCATCTTATCTAATTGTGCCCTTTCGCTTTCAGCTGCAGCAACACACCACTCTAGATCCCAGGCTTTTTCAGCCGCAACTAACTCTGCCAGTCTACGGCTGGTCTGACTGGCTTCATCAACACAAAAGTAAGACGGTTCCGAGGCATCAAGCGCCCCAGATAAGAACGGCTTGACCAAAGGAAGCACCGCCGCAGCAGATGAGCCCTTAGCTTCGAGCCCAGTATTTGATCGACCAGTTTTACACCACTCGTTGATGCAATGCGATTTTCCACATCCCGTCATCAGCTGGCCGAGATATCGTCTCTCAATTCTCCGTCGTAAAGCCTTGCCTTCAGGGTCATGCATGCTGACGTACAAGGGGCCAAAGCACAATGAGCAAAGACCAATGTCATTGCCAGAGGTTTTAGCTCGCGATGCTGGTGTGCCAATTTGACCTCTTGACCCAACACCATACAGCGTTCTTCCACAGTTGACGTTCCGACAAATTGAGGGCTTCGACCGATTTACCTTGTCGAGCTCATGGTGCTTGAGATGAGTTTCCATATCCCGTAGGCGAATGATTTTGTCACACAGGTGACACTCCGTAGTGCGGGCTCCGTCTGCCAACTCGTGGGCTGTCATTCCGGAGAGAAGTACCTCAGGGGACGGGTTAAATGGATCGCCTTCTTGTGGCACCTCAAGATGGCAAAATCGACAAAGTATGATCTTGCCAGGGCATATGCTTGTACGGTGGCGTGCTAGGTCCAAAAGTGAGTTGGTTGAGAATTCACATGCTGGACATGCATGATTTGTGTGAAACACATGGTCGTGTTTTGCTTTGCTTAGGGTTGAATCTCCATGGGCCGCGTCATGATCGCAGTGCCAGTGAGTTTCAAATTCAGGCGAGTCTTTTTTAAAAACTGACTTGCAGATAGGGCATAATGTGTTGTTCCTCAAGCAGAAATTTTGGTGTAGAACCATGGTCCGTTTCGGAACCCACTGTAGGCAGTTCGTACATTGTTCTTCGTCAGCCGAATGGCTTTGTTTATCGAGTTCCATAAGCTCATCGGTCACCGTTTCTTCCAAGACAGTAGCTTTTGCCCGAAGGGTAAAGGCAATTGTCGTCGTTGACTCTATGCCGGAGTTGAGGTCCTGATAGGCATGGACCGATATAAGAACACTCTCCGCATCCTCTAGCTCAACGTTAGTTGGCGATATGACGATAGCTTTAACATCATTCTCAGCGGGTGAAAAATCTCCAAAGACATGGATTGAATCTCGTGGCAGAGCTCTCTGTTGGCGCGATTTTGGTGAGACAAAAAGGTCTAAGCTATCTGCATCGGATATCCCGCTTAGAGAAATAAGCAAGCTCTGCGATCGATCCCATGATGGAAGCATGTAATCGACGTATTGCCCGGGCACTACCTGTCCTTCAACATCTTTCCAGATACTCAATTCGCCGCCCTTGGAACTTCCGGAGGTGCCTGGTTGTCCCTGTGCGATGATTTGACGCATTGTCTCCCGGGCTTGCTCTTCATTAAGGGCCTCAATATCAACTTCTAGATCTGTGTCAATTACACAAATGCCGTCATCATCAGGCGTGAACCGGTCCACAAGAAGCTTAAAATCTTCGCCTTGAGATCCTCGGACAGAAATAACAGTGTTTTTTGTCAGCGTCGTGAAGCTTTGTCGAAGCTGGCGTTCTAACAAGGGCTTCCAATCGTCTGGGTTATACCCAGCTTCAAGGGGTCGTAGCCGCACATAAGTGCCTTTCTGAAGCTGTATAGCATGTGCTGTTATTCGACTATGGTCCGAGATATCATTTTTGCTCGCGAGCTCAGAATTCTCAAAAGCGTCGGTGTTCGCCGTGGCCGCCACATAATCATCAGGCCCAATAGCAAGGGCTTCGAGGAGCAACGAACTCAAACCGATAGTGCCCTCTGGAGCAGAAAATTCTCTGATGCCTGCATATACAACATTGTGGTTCTTCGGGCTCACGAGACGGAATATAAGAGGATTAGGGAGTTGTTGTGTCTCTTGCCCGTATGCTTGGCTATTCTGGTAGCTGGAACCGAAGAAATCGCCATTGTGATCGGCAGATGCCGTAGCTGCTTGGGAGGACGATGCCGAGAGTAATTGCTGAAGGGCAGATGGAGGTAAGATAATCTTATCTCCTGGGAGCTTGTTGCAGATCGGATTGGAGGGAGAAAGTATAGCGAATGTGTCCGACCAACGAAGAGAGGGAAGCTCGTCCATGGCACTGTCTAGTTAATATTATATAGGTATTAAACACAATTTTTTCACTATGAAAGATAATGTGGTAGGTAGAATGGTGAGGGAGAGTAGCGTAGCCAGAGAGCCACGGATTTTATCAAAAATTGATCTATTAAAATAGCTTCCATTCTTCAGTCGATGCAATATCAAAAGATTAAAAATAGACCCATCCCAAAGGCAAGCAAATTGGAGGACGCGGCCAGAAGCGCCTAGAGGGGCAATTGTGATAAGTCAGCATTCCGTCAATTTCTACGGAGTACGGAACATACACGAGCCCCACCAGCGAAAAAATTGCACGTGGAAGGTCACGTGTAATATCTGTTCTCAGCAATGACTGCCTTTCCAGAAGACAAATTCATTAACAACAATCTAGAACCAATTTAATTTCCCAATACGGAGTACATCAAGGGACATCCGGAAAGACCAGAAATCGTAATCAGCGGATACCGATTCACTTTGTTGCTGACTAAGAACAGCTGATAGAAGAGGTAGAGACGCCACAAGGCGCCTCTACAAGGAACTAATACGCCGCGGTACGACCACGATGGTTCCCCCCACGCCTAGAGATCTTGTTCATCAGTCCGGACGTTGGACGGCACCACTCCGCACTTCCGATGCATGTAGACCCTTAACGCTGAGAGAAAGTGACATCGCGGGGAAGCAGGCGGCATAATGGGATACTCTGTATGCACTGAGTTTGTGCAGGTTGTCAAGCCAAGGGCATACATCCTAATAGAAGCGATTAATAACCCAGCCCAAAATATGTGCCAACAAATACGATGCTCTTTATTGTCTCTATCTAGGTTCCCCCGCATTCCACGTCCTGTGGCGTGTGCCAATCTGGCGGTTTTCCCACGGAGGCTTTTATGGGGTAGCAAGCAGGCATTATGAAAAGAGAAGCATCTCTTAAAAGACAAACTAGACTAAGCTGACCTGCCTAGCTTACCTCGAAATGTGCAAATCATTGCCCGTGTTAATTCGTCCCCTAAGGAATCCGTTTGGATCATCCCGTTGTTAGATGGTGGGAGCTCTGTGATGACGAATATGAGGGACGTTACATACCTACCAAAATTACTACATAAACACATTACGTCTTGGCCGCCCATTCGCCACAAACGGTCCCCTCCAATCTCAGCAGATGATACATATCCGTAGGATGGAGATGGATGGATAGAGGTTGCTTCGGTTGCTTCGGTGCTTCGGCGCTTCTCCTTGGCGGCTCACCTCGACCTCGCCTCGCCTGTTCTGGTCTGGTCTTGTCTACAACAACATCGAACCATGCGCAGCCGCCGCTGGCGCTGCAGAAAATTGCCATTTTGCTATGCCCGAGAAACCCCCATCTCTCTCTACTACCATGGCACCCCCAATCCCCCAAGGCCTTGGATTGGCCATAGATTGGCCACTATAGCCTGATAAGGAGAAAGGATGGTTTTAGTCCAAGATTGCCCTGTCTTAGCCAAGCTAGCCATAGCTCAAGCGCCGAGAAGCCCATAACTCTATGCAGAAGTAGTAACAGCGATTCATGTCCGATACAAACATGGACAGTTCCATACAGCAAGCTTCGGCCACGTCTTACGCAGCTTAAGTACCAGACCGCTCTGGCTCTGGCTCGCGATTGGCCCCTATACGCCCAGCCTGACTGGCGTTTCCGTCTCAGCGAAGCATTTCTGCCGTGCTTAAGCAGCGACGTGTAATCCGAGATTGTCTCACTGCTTATAACAAGGTTGTACCAGCATACAGTAGTTACATATGTGTGCCCACTGCCTAGTACTTCGTTCGCACTTTAAATAAGGTGAGGAGGCACGGTAGTGCGGAGTACTTTACGAAGTCTTATACAGGTAGGACATCCATTCTAAGCAACCACTTAATTCAACGGCTACCTGCCTTGCTATTATATGATCCGCCTCCCATCTACTCCTAATCAAACCCCCAACTATTCATTCTCAACTCGTTTCGCCTCTGCAGCAGTCCATATCCCATGCTTTATGAGAAAGGCGTTGAGCGCTAGTTCTCTATTTTTTTATTTTTTTATTCGTTGCTTTAACTTTCCAAAAAGATCATCAAAGCTACAGTACTTCGTACCTGGCTAGATCTACATATATATAGTTCACAAGAGGCTTTTCCCCAATTCCCCCACCTTCTCTTCATCTGTACTCATTCGTGCTGGCCACATCCAGCCATTGTCAATATTGACGGCTTTACCTCGCCTGCGACGATTTTCCATCGCCCGCGAAGTCTCTTCTGCCCTGAGGTCCTGGTAGCCTGACATGAGCTTAGCTACCGTCGACGACCCAACGCGTGACGAGCTCCAGTTATTGGCGACAACGGTGATAGAGACACCCATCACCACCCTCTATGACACCATTCACAACTCTCTAATCTTAAATCATATTGTACCCTATCTGCCTGTATCGAGTCTCTTAAATCTAGCTGCTTCAAGCCGAGCTTTCCGAGCCCTCATCCTTGAGACCCCAGGTGTCTTCCGTCATCTTGATCTTTCTCACATCAAAGCAGTCCAGTTTGAGATTGACAAGATCGACCATGGAGGCGAAATCTGGCGCAACGTTCAACTAGATGAAAATCTCACCGAGGATGAGTGAGTGCATAGCCATATCGCTGCATCATGCCATGTCATACGATCCTAAGCTTACTTTTTTACAGCTTTTACTCCGGTCCGCTGAGGGGCGTCTTCTCGACCCTTCGACGACAGAACATTCTGGAGAATGTTCAGACTCTAGTGCTTGATGGACTCTCCGTGACTTCGGAGCTTTGTCATGAAATTATCAACAATGCCAGCTTCAGTGTTCGCATCTTATCTATCCGTGAAGTCAAGAACCTGAACCAAGGCAAACTTCGTCAAGCACTGCAGTATGCCTGTCGCCCTAGTAGGCGAGCAGGTTTTCCCAAGCTCAAGGCGCTCTACGTTTTCGGTTCCAGGGACGTCACAGCTACTACACAGCAATCCGGTTTATCCGGCGCTTCTATTAGCACAGGGTGGAATCAGAAGAGCCAGAGTGCTTTGGTCTCCTCCCTATTGCACGAAGGGGACTCCTGGTGGTCCAAGAAGGGCCGAATCATCCCTCGACCGATCAATGAGGAATGGGTCAACTGTATGCTCGCCTGCCAGGGCATCATTGCCTTTGATGCCGTCCTCTGCCATGGCCCGCGCCATCGCAACTCGCCGGCCTACAAGGGCGGATCGGATGCTGATAGCCGCCCCGCCGCAGCCACATATGCCATCTCCGGCTGCGACAATTGCGGCAACGCCCCTGAAGGTCTCATTCGTCCAAGCAGCGGCTCCATCGCCAATCTGCCTCTGTTAGCCCCGCTGCCACTCCTATCTTCATCCCTTCGAGCCGCAACCACGCCCAAGCGGCCATATAGCTATTTTGTGGCTAGGTGTATGGACTGCATTCGCGAGCGATACTGCACCGGCTGTCAGAAATGGTGGTGTGAATCGTGCTATGAGCTTCCTGGCCATAACTCAAGCGGCCAATTGACGACGCAGATCACCATCGTTGATGATGAGACGGTTAATGACTTTGGCGATTTGGATCTCACAATGCCGACCATGAAACTCAAGGTACGAAACGGTCTCTGTCACCCATGTAACACTCGCCCAAGCCCATGAGGAAAGGGCAAACAGCGTTGGAAATATATATAAAAATCTGCGATATGACGAGCCGGGATGGACTAGACCAGCCAGTCAGGCCAGTCTCGAAAACATACCTCTCGAATTTGTACGCAGCGTTTGTTTCACTCCCTTTGATGCTACAACTGCGGACGAGGAGAAGGCCTCATCATTACCTGTTGATTCATTTGAGAGATAAATTTCGCTAACAGTCTATTGTCTCTTCAGCCGCGAGTGTCAAAGAGCTGCTGGGAATGCGGCAATAACGTGAGTCTAAATCTTTACTACTTCTCTTAATCACCTCTTCCCTTTCTACGCTAGAGAAAGAACTGACACAAGAGACCAAAATATAGTGTGATACTTGCATCAATCGTACCCAACGAGTGTGCAGAAAATGCTGCGCTGGGTATTGCATCACTCATAATGAAGGATGTTCAATGACACACGTAAGCATCCCATCGAATTGGCGAAGATTTTATTTTGTATAATCACAGATTGCTAACATGACAATTCAGTGCGATTGTAAAGCCTTACCCCCTCGGGACTCATGATCATCAGTTGCGGAATGAAGTGCTAACGGTTGACATAGGGTGTGTATCTCGTGGTCGAGGCCTCGGTCGTCTCTGACCGATATAGACTACCATTTTCTTTTTTCTCCCTCTCCCTTCTCAAACCCTGATATTATTGTATTGAGTGGAAACTCTCAACTTTTTTCTATTGGGTACATGACTCCCAAATTTATGACGGCGTATGATGAGCGTATCTGTTTTTATCTAGCATACAAGCTACTCGTCCTTGCACTGCTCGGCATCGTAACCCCCAATGAATAGTGTCACATGCATATAGACTGAAAGAATGCCGAAAGGTACAAGTATGAGCGGACGCATAAAACTGTTTGAAGGGGGATGCTGGCCAGATGGAACTTGATGAGTATACCTAGTCTGGCTTTCAAAATCAAATCATGTGACTGCTCCTCTTCCGTGCGTGTTCCTTATTCGTCTCTCTCGTCCCAAAGGTCTGAGTCGTGTTTTGCTGCAGTGGTACGTCTCGTAGACTGCACGCATCTCAGCCTAATTCAGGAATCTTCTTGGCAAGAGCCAGGCATATGTCTCCGAGTTGGGACAACATAAATCTACATATTCGTCGCAGCATCCATGGAGCTGCCATCAGTCGGAGGGAGACTTGGTATTGGATAGAAGGATCTCGACGCTTTCAATGCCGCTTGTCCGAGGCAGCTCCCTATCAAATTACAACATGTGTTGTATGTAACACGCCAGCCCATTCCTTTTCATTTCTTGGCAGATAGACTTTTGCGTTGCATTTCCTTGGCATATCCCAACACAGCCGCGTCACCTGTCCACTTATAATAGATGGGTATATCTGGCCCCATCCCACGTTCGTGGACCGTCTCATCTCACGGGTAGCTTAGCTCTGTGGGAATGAAAGAGGACCAGGCATCAGCGACACAAATTGCCGGGTGTCGCAAGAACGTCCGAGACTACCCCCCTCCCCTTTTTTATCTTTCAGGTAGACAAGAGTCCTGTTGAAAACTTACGAGCTACCCAGGCGCTGCCGTGCTCTTCGTATTCTTCCTTTGTGACAGCCACTTTCCCTATATTCGGATGATTCGCCATATTGGCTGCTCCGTGCCATGTGTTGGTGATGGGATCGGCAGGACGAGCAACACGCACGATGCAGTCGTCTGGAACAAGCTGCACGAGTTCCTTTTGCAGCCGCTGGATGAAGCCGTCGAAGAGAGAGCTTCCGCCTACTACGACAATGTTGGCGAGTAAGCCAGGCCAGAGACCAATGGGTAGCTCATGTAAAGATTGCTGAATGGCGTCTGCAAGACCAGGTTGCCGCATGCCGACATCGGATGGGCGGAAGATGAGCTCTGGGACGGCGAACCGTTCGTTGCGTAGCGTTAAGACGTCCTCTTCTGTTTGTCCCACGGCAGCAAGTTTTCTCGATTTTGTGTGCAGAGTTGGATCATATTCACGCAGAATACCCTTATGCCTAGTGTGAAAGTCTGGGAGAACGTAATCTTTGAAAATGCCAGCTCCTGATACGTAATCCTCGCGCTTCTCTCCCCTGGTTCCTTTCCACGTGCGCTCTACGTCCGCCTTGAAGTCGGCCGAGACGTAGCATGATGCTTCCTTCATTTCGTTAACAATGTATAAATCGTTTCGCATGTCGAAATGACGCAAGGAGATGAGACGGGCCATATAATTTGTCAGGAACTTGCCCCCAATATCAATTCTTCTAATGGCCGATTGGAGGGGTCGTCCGCCGAGGAGTGGAGTGATGGTTGTATGCGAGAAGCCGGAATCGACAACCAGCATGATTTCAGCTGGTGTGTTTGCGGCCGTGAGAGTATCTTTGGGTGTGCGAAACAAACTCTGCAAGTCGTGGTAGGCATTGAATGACGACCCTAGTCAGTGTAGCAGCATGTTAGTTGTCGAAATAATGGCGTTGACAACTGACTACTCATACACCAAAAAACATACCAATGCCTCTATAGTAACTCGAGAAGCCATACTCCTCGAACACAATCTGATCGCAATTTGTCTGCAGCACTGGCAACGCATTCGGCTGCTCCGTGAGCACCAAACGGGTTTCACCAGGATCGCATTTCAGCAACGACTTGTCACCGAACAATTCCAGGTCCCAAATCTCCTTTTGAACTTCCCAGTTGACCAGATAGCCCTTCTCCACCGGTCTCCGAAAATGAATCTCGCTAAAGTCCCGACATTTTTCAAGCTCCGATGCCACATAAATCTTCCTGGAGCGGTCACGCGCAAGGCAATTTGGGATAACGCGAGGGTCACCTATAGATCCCCCGAGGACGAGGCCAGCTTTCAGCGTCCAGGCGCCATTGTCGAGGATGAGGGTGTTTTGGGAGCGAGCCGGTTCTGCGGCCTTGGATTTGCGACCTCCCGCCATATGCACAAACACCAAAAAAGAAAAGAAAGAGAAACTCGCGAAAACTCGGAACAGAAAGCTCGGAATGAACTGGTCGCAGAATGCAAAAGAGCCAACCGAAAGTGGAAGGCCTCAGCTGCAAGCTTCGTGAACTTTTTATTATGTAAGCCAATCATGACTACTTTGCCTACCCTGCAGCAGGTATAATATTGTAGTTTTGCAGGCTACTCATACACAATAAGTTGCAATCAGTTGTGAGAGAGTGTAAACAATTTAAATGCTATCCTCTCTCTTAAGCATGTAGACCATGTTGGATTTTCATACCAGTAAGTTCAATGTATAGCTTCTTCGATATAGTACCGCAATGCTAAAGCAAGTCCTCAAGCATGTGTCCTACGACACCTTATTTCCTATACAGCAATGGTACTCTGTAAACACCTTCAAAGAGAATAATAATAATAATAATAATAATAATAATAATAATAATAATACTGGTTCTATGATATTATGCATTGTGTTATAACTTGGAAACTACCTCTGTCGAAGGAATCAATCCCCATCTCTGTGCCACCTCGTCCTCAGGAATCTGCCCAGGCGTTACTCTAGCATTGATAAATGCTTCGCCACCGCTCTCCCAGGCGTGGTCTCTCCAGGAACCCAAGCTGGGCCACATTTTCTTCTCGACAAGCTTAGCAATTTTGTTGCTCCTCTGTGTTGCGACATCATCTTTCTTGCCAATGACGGGGCCAATAACGCTTCTCCACAGATCCCAAGTCTCGTCAAGCTCTGTAATCGCCGTGACTCCCATGACACTTGCGCCGATGCGAGGTCCAGCCCCGACGTAGGCAGTCGTTCCAAAATCTTTTCCTATGCGAGCCCAATTTTCCAGAGCCCAACGGATGGCCACCCCCTCGAGATGCTCGCCATTGTCCTTGGCGATCTGTGGTAGCTTGCTGCAAGCATTTCGCAGCTCTGGCGGGGAAGGATGCCAGGCGACCATGGGTCCGTTATCAACGCCTCGAGTCGTCAACAGGCCCATGTTGAGCATGCTGGCGTTTAGCAGACACTCAACTCTGGCAGCTTGAAAGCGCTGCAGAAACTCTGGCCGTCCGAGTCGACAGTTTTGCAGGCAAAAGTTGCCGTAGGAGAGGATAGCGTCCAAGGGCTCTCCAGTCTCTCTCAATATCATCTCTGCTAGTGAGGCAAGGGTCCCAACAGGGTATCCGCTTATACCAACATAGCGAATTAACCCTTGGTCACGAAGTCGGCGCAACTCCTTGACAGCCTGGAGGACCTCGGCGGGCGACACAAACTCAACATCGTGCATGTAGACTAGGTCCAAGTATCGTGTTCCCAAGCGTTCTAAACTGCGACAGACGCTATAGCGCACCCAAGCGGGCGAGTAATCGAACTCGTCAGATTTGATGCGACCGGCCTTTGTGATGAGGAAATAACCCTCTCGTGGCGGGGGTGGGGTTAAGAGCTGCAGCGCCTGGCCCAGGAGAATCTCGGAAGGGCCATAGTAGGGCGATGTGTCAAAGGCATTGATTCCGTGCTCAAGTGCTCTTCGGACAATGTCGACGTACGGCATGCGCGACGGGTCTGGATGATATTGATGATTGAAAGTGGCCGTCCCTAGGATGAGGGGAGGCAGGACTTGAGACAGCGGCGTTCGCGAGGTACCCATGGCGGCTTTTGTCGGCTAATGCAAGCCGATTTTGTTATTAAGGACAGTTGATGGAGGGCATGGTGTTTAGCAAGAGAGTTGGGTGAAGAGGATAGTTATATTGGCTGCCCTCGATATAATTGTTAGGTCCAAGTATTGGACACGACGGCTGGAACTATGCTTCGGAATCAGAGACGGAGAAACCGGCACCCTATTTTTTTTTTTTTTTTTTTTTTTTTTTTTTTTTTAATTTGCCCGTGTCGAGAATAACCCGGTTAAAGGCTAATGCTTGAATCTAGAACTGTAAAATAGTGCTATAAAATCCGATGATACTACCGTAGTAGGCCAAGACTTGACTAAGACTAAAATATTGAACGGAGAACTCCTTCGTCCAACGCCATCGAAAACGCGCAAACTTCCATCTATGTTAGCTGCCCATTTTAGAACTCCGTCGTCTTGATAGTTCATGTTGGAAAGATGGCGGCTCAACAAAACGCGTGTATCGATGGTTAGTAGATGCAATGGCTCTTCAGAGTAATTGTTGCGTAAACTTCCGTCGTGTAAAAAAAAGCCCGTCGTCTGTAAGACCGCCAAGGTCCATTTTCAGCATCGGGTATTACTGAATATCCATAGGAATTTATGGTAACTTATACGAAGTGAGTACTTCGTACTCCATACTAGAGGCTACCTCAGGTACTACCCAAGGTAGAGAGACTAAGGTAGAGGAAACAAGTATTTGCTTTGCAATCGCGGGTGGCACGGAGTACCTTGGCTTAGAAATATCTTTTTGCTGGGATCGATATGGAGGTGCAGCGGAAAAGGTAAGATGTAAGCAATACTTTGAAGCTTGAATCGGAAAATGCTTGAAACAACTTCCGTCGTTTAATAAGTACGGATTCTGCATGTAACATTCATTTACTTGATACGGAGTACCTACGCCTATATGCTAGGTTGCATATAGTAGGCATTTCCAGTGTTTGTACGAAGTACAGAGTCTAGTTCGCTGCGGTATGATTTAGATAAGGTTAAGATACCTTTGCAATCAATTAACGCTCCATAACAGTATTAAGTACTCCGTGGTAGCATTCCGTGGCTGCGGTTCGTTTATCAAGCGGCGTGGCATGTACTCCGTACCGATCGGGATGATGCATTACAGCCCGCTAATCACACAAGTGCTATAGCCGAAATCGACCTCGATAGGTACTAGACACCGTGCCTAAAGCTTGCAGCTGGTACGAGATACAGATTGATATTGGCACCAAGTTGGAGGACTCAAGTCACGATAGCGCCATAGGGGCGGATGGATTCCTTATTTGCCAACTAAGGTACCTTTACATTTAGGTCCGTGTCATTTTACCATTAAAGCAAGGTACAGGGTACTCCGTACCATGCCCAGAATCATGAAGCGCAAAACCACCCGCTACTGGTGAAATTCAGATCCATCTCTTCTAACCACCAAAGGCATTTGCCGCAATATTCATAACTTAAACACACACTCGCTCTCATATCGCCGCCATCATGATTGAGTTCTGCACATTCTGCCGTTTTCAGCTACGGTCCAGACCTCGCTACCCACACCAGCCCTTGCATATAGCAAGCTTTGGGGGTCATATTTTTGCTTAATCTTCAGCAGCTTGGGATAGTTGACGCCGAAGAAAGTTTCCTGGAAATCGGGCTGCTGGAAGTCTGCCTCATTCATGTAAGCGCCACCTCCGGGAGTAGCCGCCTCAATAACGGGCTGTACTACATTGGTGATTCTATCTTGAGTGGCAATCATGTCCTGGAAGGGAACTTGGAAGCTGTACGGAAGAGTGAGTGAGACCTCAACGATGCTGGTGCGCCACTGCGGTAGCACAGCATTGGCGTTGTTGCCGCCAAAGTGTGAGACGTTGAGTCCGACGCCGATAAAGGTCACACCAAGCTCAACTAACTTTCGAGCCGTCGGAGAGAAGTTCGGGAGATCGGAGCGGGGAATCAGTCGGCCACCAAAGAGATCCGTGCCGACTTGGATGTTTCCCGCGGGAAGCGGACCCCAATAGTTCTGGTAGTGCTCAAAATAGCTGGAGAACTGGGTAAATGTGGGCTTGAGGTCAACATCTAGCAATGCAAGCGCGTCGATAAAAGGCTTCAAGATGGCTTCCGTCTCGGCCTGTGTCTTGTTGTACGCTGTCATGGCGGGAACCTGGAAGAAGCCCTCGCCGAAGAAATAGATGATCATGATTCCCGAGTCTACAATTTCAGGCAGCACAGCATGGAAAGCGTCAATGATCCCGTACAGCACTTCAGAGCCAAGAGCAGTGGTGTTGATGGAAAATTTGGCACCACTGACGATTGCATCTGGATGAGCCCGGAAGACCATGGAGACGACAACGCCGTAGTTACCACCACCTCCTCCACTCAATGCCCAGTAAAGATCGGTGTTCTGGGTACGGCTAGCGGTGACGAATGTACCATTTGGCGTCACGACATCGTATGAAAGGGCATTGTCAGCTGCAAGGCCGTAAATGGTGCTCAGAGCAGAGTGGCCGCCGCCTTGAACATAGCCTCCAGCAATACCAACACTAGGGCATTCTCCCGTGAGTACGGTCAAACCAGCTGCATTTGCGGCCGCAAGAGCGTCGAAGCCCTGGATTCCGGATCCAACCTTAAGGGCCTTGCCAGTATAAAACTTGTCGCTCCAGTTCAAGACCTCGGTATCCTTGAGATGATGAGTCCAAACAGAAAGGGCACCAGCACCGGTCGAGCGGCCGTTATAATCATGTCCCGTGTTGCGGATGACAAAGCGAATGTTGCGAGCCGCAGCAAACTTGAGGGTTGTGGCGACATGAGCAGACGTTGAGACATTTACGGCATATCGTACATAATTACCAAGTGTGCACGGCGTGTTTGGCGGTTGGAAAGGGTCGCAGCTCGCGTTCGCGAACAGAGGCGCCATGACTGAAGATGATGACTCCATGCTGATACGCAGATATATTTTGTCAGACAAGAACCGGTGACAATGATACGTGCATTTGGGGGAGAGCATATCCAATGGATAGATGTTCATACTTGTAGGAATGTGGAGTAGTAGTAGTAGTAGTATATAGGAACATGACACTTACTGAATCGGGGAGAAAAGCCAATTATCCTGAAGAAATTGGCACTCAGTCGCATTGTACGATGCGCCATGGCACGGCGATCCCAACGGTACTGTGGCAATCAATCGGCCATCGACAGTCTTGTTGAACGCGGCCCAGTCTTGAGCACTGGGCCAGCATGCATCTCCTGGGAAACATTTGCAGGATGGAGATGAGGTTGTGGATGTGGATGAGGTTGGCACAGAATGAACAAGTCCTGCAAAACTCGCAATGGCCAGCAACGCGGAACCTAAGTGATTACAATGCATCTTGATATCTATGTGAACTCTTCAGTCAACCCGTGGAGTGGAGAGGAGAAGAGGGGAGCTTGGGGAGATGCAGAAGAAAAGAGACCGAGGGAACCAAAGATGGGTGAGCTACAAGTAATATCCTATCTAGCGAGATGCGGATCTGCGAGTCTTTATTTAGACATTGGCACGATGTACCGCTTCATCGATCTTGCGTCTGCATACGCCTATCTCGGCATTCTGCGTGCCGATTGACTCAGCCTATTGCTCTTTACGGCTGCATCATCAGTCGATAGGTGAGGTAAAGACAGCTACGGAGTACTAATGCTGGGAACTTAATGAAAGGTCATATACGTGGTCTCAGACCCGATGTTAGCAATTCCGCGGCCGCAGAGACGTGCTCTCATTCAGTCGCTCGGTTGGGCTAAATACCCCCCCCTAACCTTCCCTCTTTCAAAGTTGACTGGGGAACCAGCACCGCTTTTCTTGGCATACTTATGAGCGTGATCCGAATAGCCCGGTAGTTGATGACTTTTTTTGGCCAAGCTGAGACAAGGGAATTCATATTTGATGGGTGCTGGGTGCTGGGTGTGGTAGAGAAGGGGTGCTCGAAAGACAGAGAGAGGGAGAGGGAGGGAGAGGGAGCTGAAAGAAGAGCTGATGAAGGAGCTGAAAACAAGATGCCTGGACCTTGTGCCTTCTTTAATTTATATCGTTTCCTTTGCTGTACTAGGCGGCTTAACGAACTACTCCATGCTATCACTCGGAGCATTACATGCCGCCTTGATATTACCGGTATGCAGATTATGTGAGGTGGTATTGTTAATCTCCGGCTTGCATATAGTAGCCAACTTGGCTGGTCTCAGCAACAGACTCCCGTGAGTCTCGGCCTCGATCTCAAAGTCTGTTATTGCGGTATTTTCTCTCTCTCTCTCCATATGTTTTCTCTTTTTCTCTGGAAGTTGTCTTGAGGCCTCTCGTATGATTACGGAGTACATGTGGGTTATATGCGGGCTGAGGTTCAGCACTACTGCATAAACAACCTAGGTAGCGTCTTCAAAGGAGCTTTGGCGCAAAAAAATGGAAAGATTCCTCTTCGGCCGGATGAGACCAAAAAGAAGGGAAAAAGTAAGGCCAACGAAACTCCTGCATATTGACAGGGATCTTTGTTTGGGGGGACAAGGAGCTTTGGGTCGTATTTTTAGCTGCAACGGCACCCACAGAACCGCGGAGGCATTTAATAACGATTTGGTTCTGGGGATTGAATACAAGTATGATGGTGAAGCGAAAGATTGACAAATTTTGCTCCGAATTTTAATAGAGAAGTCATTTTCCCTCATCTCAATCTCTTCATCTTAGTACTACTACTACTACTACTCTTATTACTATACTACTTACTAGTAGTATATCACTCGTATCGATCCTCTAACTCTGCGATTGCTCTTAGCGGGATCATATCCTCTCACTAGACAAGACAAGCGCGCCCCCGGCTCTTCAAGCGGAGTTCCGGTGTCTGGGGGTAATGAAGAAGACGGGGAATTCGCCTAAGACAAGAGAATAGCGTGATTGAATGAGGCCAACTGATGGCAACAACACGCTTAAGCATAACGATTGAAGTTGAGTTGAGACTAATGCGGTTTTTTTGTTTTTTTGTTTTTTCTTTTTCTCGCACCAAACTATGAATTGAATCCTGGTTCGTATAGCCAACGAATGGTTTGTTGGCCGAGCCGAGTGAAATCAAGATGCTAATGCTCTAGACAATAGGTTACCCAATAGTAATGCTTTTCTTTGGACCAGGTGTTGCTTCAAGTAAAATAGAATGGTACCCTAGTAGACCAAATCTCACAGTTTGCCGGACGATACATCACATTTGCTTCATGACTAAGCTTTCATCTTATCCAACGGCCAACGATTAATAACGAACCAGCCTGGAATCCGTCATCTCCGGATTGGCCAACTGGTGCCCAGAGCAACCCTTGCAACCCACCACAACTACAAGTATAGTTCTTACTTATACATATTTTCTCAAGGATTTCCGGCTCGTAATTGCCTTGATCAAGCAGGTTGAAAGGATTGTTTGTCTTGCTCTACAAGTATAATACTCGTACAAGTACGCATCAGGTGGGAAAAGACCTAAAGGATGCATGAATGCGGCAAATGATATGTCTTTTCCAAAGCAAAAACGAGGTATAAATGCTGTTCAATGCCAAGTCTTCTTCATTTTCAGTCTTACAAGTACGAAGCTCAAGAGTGGTATCATCTGTAACCCTAGGAGGGTGGAGAGACTAATAGACTGACAGTTTCTTATAGTTCCACAGCCCCATTCTCACTCTGTGATGTAACTGTTTGAAGCATTACGAGTACTGGAGCAGGTACAGTAGTTGCTAGATGCTCAGCTTACAAGTAAATTCCGCTTTCGTGCTTAATGCTATTCATTAAGTGGTAACAGTAATAGCACTAGAGATGAGAAAGCTGGTCAACAATAGATTTAGGGCGAAAACTAATGGCAATGCTCTTTTTCTTACTCCGTAAAAGGCCTATTTTAATGAGACACGGCATAATAAAGGAAGAGAAAAGAAGAAAAAAAAAAAGAAAAAAAAGACATGGGGGCGAGACAAGAGTGTTCAATGCAAAAAAGAAAAGAAGTGTCTGTTGGCTTATCCGGGTTTGGCGATCAGCACTTTGGAGAACCGAATGAGGTAGGATGGCCCTTGCTGGATGATTCCTTTGTTTTTGCTTTTGCCTTTCCTTTGCCTTGTTTTTTCTTTTCTTTTTCTTTTTTTTCTCTTGCTACTGTTTTTCTGCGCTCACAAGACTCTGGTTGCAAGCCACCTTACTCCTGAATACGGAGTACATGATGCGTCTTTACCAACGACTTTGGACGGTCTGTGTTTCATTATTCGGCGAGCAGTAGTGTTCTGGGGGGAGGGGGAGAATATTTTCTTTTCAAGTCAAGGCTTATATCAATAAATATCTGTGGGCTTTTCCCTTCGTCCCGGACCCTCTTTCGGAAACAGACCCCCCCAGGCAACTCTTTTCCCCCTTCGAATTTGGGCGTGCTATGTAAACTCCAGGGGCGTCCTCTTATTTTGTTTGCTTTGGATTTACTATTAAAACGTTGTATTTCTTTTGGGGAAAAAATCTGCTCAACGGTAGGTGAGGAAGAGAAAAAAACAAACAAACGAGACATGGCGTGGGCGTACAACACGCCAGAAGGCACGCCTAATAATGGACCGACGATCACTGCTGTTGCTATGTCAGTGACATCGCTGGCCTTTATTACGTTGTGTTTGAGATTGTATGTCAGGACGATGATTAACAAGGCTGTTGGTTTAGGTATGTCATCGAAAGGGGAAAACCCTGACGATCGTCACTTATAGCTTCTTGAAGAGCTCGGTTGTTGATAAGACGGAGTAGCTAACCAAAGAAAAAAAACGAAATAGATGACTGGCTTATCATTGCGAGTTGGGTATGCCGCTTCAACCAATTCCATTCATCCATCCATTTCCTTCATTCAACAACCCCTTTCCACTGTTCCCATCTCGAGAAACTTGCCTTCTGATACAGCCAAGCTGACTTGAGTCACAAATGGAAAACAGATCGGAGCTTGTGGATACTCTTCAGCAACCGTCGTCCGTATGTTCAACTACTGTTCCTTTTTTTTTTTTTTCCTTCCCACCATACTTGGCATCGACAGCCGGAATTCTTTGTATTGTTTTCTAACTACAAGCAGAAACAAAATGGGGTCTTGGGCTCATGGAACTCCAGGACATGCCGAATGAGAATGTCATTCACTTTGGCTTAGTAAAACTCACCTTTTTATATCCCCTCTTCTCCTTTAACCCTTTCTATAAACCAAAACGTATTAACCTTTCCTAGACACAGTACATTGGCGCACCGTTGTAAGTTTTGGACTCCTTCTGTGAAAAGAAAAATCACTGTAACTAAACTCTTGTTCCTCTTTTGTTTAGCTACGTTCTTGGCATCTGGGGTTTCAAAACCAGTTTGCTTGTGTCCTATATTCGCTTAGTCCCCGGGGCATATCGAAAGCTGCCCATTGGGTTTGCTATTATTGTCACAATGGCGCATATAGCCTTTATATGCGTCTTCTTGTTCTTGTGCATTCCGGTATGTAAATCGGCTTACCGTTTGTCTCTTGTAAATGGCAACATTCTGTTCTGTTGGCCAACGGCGTACCTCGAGATGTACATGTATGAATGAACAAAATGCTGAATCATGCTCTCTATAACTAGGTTGAAAAGCAATGGCAGCCTCAAGTTGAAGGCCACTGTGCCGATGCCGTCCCGTTTTACTTGACATTTTCATCTCTCACAATCGTCTTTGATGTCATCACGTAAGATTCCAACCCCCTTTTAACAACCACATTCATCCTAGCCAATCTCCATTTCAAGCAATATATTTGGTGTTTATACTCACAAATTTCTAACATCATTTTTTATAATATTTTCATAGGCTTGTTCTCCCATTCCCCGTCCTCATCAAGCTCCAAATGAAACTCCAGCGCAAAATCGCCCTCCTCTGCCTCTTCGCCCTCGGCCTCTTCGTTACAATCGTCCAAATCATCCGCATCCAAACCATCACTAGTCTTGCTAATTACCTCGACTCTGCCGAATCCATCAAGTGGTCTATTGTCGAAAACGCTGTCGGCATCATCATCGCCTGCATCCCTACTCTCGCGCCCCTCGTCACGTACTTCTCCGAGCGCACCCGCAGCGGCGGTGGCAGCGGCAACACGCCAGCTAGATCCGCTGGTGACGGCCCCTATGCGCTGCAGTCGTGGAGGGCAGCGAAGAGTGGGATGAGGCCCTTAGGAAGTGGTGTCGATGAAAGGGAGAATGGAAGTGAGAAGAGCACGGAGAATATCTTGCAGGTGCCCATGGGTTCAGCCAAGCAAGCAACTGAAGATGGGGCTAATTCTCAAGGCAAGGTTCCCCCATTTACGGAGGAAAGATTGATGATGAAATGACTTTACTGCATATTAAATACTGCAAGAAATGCTTGAGCTACGGGAACCATAGCTAATCCCTCACTCATAAAGTCCATTTACGGTCAGCATATATCAAGATACCCCCCCAATTGTCTATGGAATAATCTAGAGATGAATATAGTTGGCAAAAGAATCAAGTAAAGTTCCAACGCTTAATTAATTATAACCTTTGCTGTGTAAATCTCATAAAACGCCATCTCATCCCACATTGTAAAACATAAAGAAGATTGTCATTATGCAAGCAAAAAACCCATCATCAGATACCTACCTAGGTAGGTAAGATCATCTCATCCACCCCATTATTCAGTAAATGCACTTACCCAAGTGAAAGCCACAATGTTCCATATGTACGTTCAATCCACAATCCACAATCCACGATCCCCTGCGTCCCAGCAACTTAATGACCTCCCTCCTTTTGACAAGATCCCCTGAGTTTCCTGATTCGGTCATGACAGACAACGCGGGGTTCTGCTTCTGCTCATACAGCTTACTCCGTACACATCGGAAAAGCATATCATTGGTTGAGTTTTAAGCATGGGGTAGCGGAAGGCGAAAGAAATCTCACATCAGCTGAGAGGCATTGCTTTGTAAATCTCTAATAGTATTTTGCTTAGAGTAGTGATAGTAAGTAAAAATGAAACAAAACAAAATCTCCCCCCAAAGTGCGTACACTGACATAGTTAAGGGAGCCACAGAGCACACACAAAAGGGAAGGGAAGCTGTTGATCAGATAATGATCTTATTATTAAAGGATGTAATTTAGTAATAAAACATGTTAGCCATATAGGGTGGGGTGAAGCAACACTGCGTTAATTCGCATCCTAAAAGCGCGAATAGAAGAAGTTATTTTTTGGATCTTGAGGTTAACATTTACAACTATTTCCGCATCTACCGCATTATAAAACGTCTCAACGTCATCAAACACATCTGCCTTGCCCGGGGTATGATTTCATCATAAGACTGCAGAGGTATACCATTACTTGCAGCTATCCACTCTCAACCACGTATAAAAATAGTAATAGCAAAATAAAGAAAAAAAATAGAGCCTCCTTTATCCAATGTAGAAAGTAGAAGCCATCCCAGCTTATCTTGCCGCTTATACAGTCTCGATTGCAGGCTTCTCAAAGTTACCAGTCATCTGACCGGCGAAAGTGGATGTGGGCTTCCACTTGGCGGAGGTGCGGGGAGAAGTCTCCTCCATCATCTTGTCAACCTGCTCAAGGGACAGACCCTTGGTCTCAGGGATCAGGAAATAAGAGTAGACAAAAGCACAAGTGCAGAGACCGCCCCAGATGAAAAAGACTGATGACTTCAAGTTGCCCTTATCGGAGCCGACCATGTAGGGGGTGATGACAGCAATGATGGTATTCCACAGCCAGTTGGAAGCGGTGGACAAAGCAACACCACGAGATCGGATAGGCAGAGGGAAAATTTCACCAATGACAATCCAGGCACCGGGACCCCAGGTGGAGGCGAAGAAGAAGATGAAGATGGCAATGAAGGCAATCTGGGCGTTGACAGCAGGAATGTTGTTGGCAATGCTCTGGGTAGCATCAGAGGGGTCGGGATGAGTCTTGTTGAAACCGACCGTGACACCAATAATACCAACTAAGAATTGGCAGATAAGCATACCACCAGCACCGATAATGAGGATAGTACGACGTCCAAATCTCTCAACAGTGTAGAAAGAAATGGGGGTAGAGCAGACATTGACGAGCGAAAAGATGAGGGAGATCAAGAAAGAGTTGCTAATGGCACCAGTAGACTGCAGGAAGGGAGTAGAGTAGTAGAAGATGAAGTTGACACCAGTCCTATTGGCATGGTTAGTTATTTGTGTAATGTTGACAAATTAAAATCAGGGGGAATCAAAAAGACAGAAATCTGAACTCACCATTGCTGCATCATCTGGAGAGAGGTACCAAGGATAGTTCGGCGCAAGTTAGACTTGCCAGTCCAGAGAGAACCCTTGAAGCAGTTGGCCCAAGAGCCGAACCAGGTAGTGTTAGGGATCAGAGCACGCTCATACTCCTCGTTGGCGACAATTTCAGCAACCTCATTCTGGACGTACTCAGAATCCTCAGGCTGGCCACGAACACGAGACAAAGCGCTGATAGCCTTCTGAATCTCACCCTTCTTGACGAAGTAACGGGGAGAGTCAGGGAGGAAGAGGAGACCACCACCAAGGATCAGAGCCCAGGGGAACTGAATAGCGATGGGAATGCGGTAGGCACCAGTATCATTGATGTTTCGGGCACCGTAGACGATGCAGGAGGCCAACAGAATACCAATAGTAATGCAGAATTGGTAACCGGCAACAAGAGCACCACGAACCTTGCGAGGGCACTATAAATAAAGGGAAAGAATCTTGGTCAGCAAGCGGGAACGACGATAATACGTTATATATATATATATATATATATATATGATGCAGAAGAGGCTTACAATTTCAGACATGTATAGAATGACAATGGCGGACTCAAAACCGACACCAAGACCAGCAATCAGGCGACCAGCAACAATGGGACCAAGAGCGTGAGAGGGAGCAGTAATCATCTGGATAATAACACCGAGCATGTAGATACCGCAGCCAATAATGACAGTCCACTTTCGGCCAATCCAGTCGGAAACATCACCAGCAATCAGGGCACCGAAGAAAGTACCGCAAGACAGAATAGACGTGATGAGGGAGGTGTGGGAATCGCTAAGCTTAGTAGCGGCGGCACCTTCAACAGCCTTGTAGAAGATGGCGGAGCCATTGACACCGTTGATGTATCCGGAATCGTATCCGAAGAAGATACCACCAAAGGAGGCGAAGGCGCAGATGAGGTAGGCTTTCCAGGTAATGGGAGCCTCGATGTGCTCAACGTCTTGGGTAGTGTGAATGCCGACGGAGTTTTTGCGGTTATCCGCCGCCGTATGTTCGAGGGAGTCAGACATGGCGTCGAACTTGTCGCGTGGGATTGTTCTCTTTGTATACTTGTCTTGTCTTGTCTTTGACCAAGAGGGTACTTGGAATGAAGATGATAGAAGAAGAGATTGATAGACCCGGGCCGAGTGAACGGAACGAGCTCGTAGTAAGACAGAGATCGACGAGGCAAGACAGAAGGACAACGAGGGAAGGGGCGGGAGGCATGCAGACCTTTTTATTATCGTCACGATGGGCTTGTAGACGAGCAGAGAGCACAAGCACAGGCCGCAGACAGACACGGCGCCGGCGTCGTCCAGTCAGTCAGTCGATGGTGGAGAGGCCCGTCGATTTGGGGGAAGTATCGATTTTTTTTTCCCACACACCCTAGGCCTGGGTCAATGTCATGAACCAGGGAGGGGGTGGAAGGGGGGGGGGGGGGGGTGAAAGCTGCATATTCGTACATCAAAGTAGTAGTGCCTGTACGAGCAGTGCTGCACTGTAATGGTAGAATGTGGTATTACCAGTAGATGCTGGAAGAGAGGATGATGGATCCCAGATACGAAGTGGATCGTGGGTAGTGAATAGTGGACAGTGCATCGTGGATTGGTGGAGGCCAAAAAGACGAGGTTCTGGTGTGGCGCTCGGCCTCACCCACATGCTATTCTCCTAGCCTCAGGCCATATAAGGCCTAGCGTTTAGCTAGAGACGACGAACGTTCGGGTCTGGCCTAGCGCTGGAAAAAAAAAAAAAGAAAAAAAAGCTATTTTCAAGGGCAAGTACCGCAATATGGTGCTGCTACGGAAAAATTTACAGTGGCAATTCCCTTTACATGTAATTTTAAGAAGTACGAGTAACTACTCCAGCTTGCCACAGCTACACGTATTACTGCAGCTACCTCGCGACATGTAGCATGCATCTACCGCCATAAGTAGCCACTGTAGGGTCATGTACCTGCAGGTAGTCAGCATCCTCTGTACGAGAACAAGCCGGAAAAAAAATTACCACCTAGATGAACATTATCCCACTCGCCCATTCATGAATAGTAGAAAAAAAAAATTAAAAAAAAAATATAAAAAATAACCGTCCATCATTATAAAAGGGGCCAGGGTAGATGCGGCATGGCGCACGCGAGAGCAGGCATATGGCAAGGTAAGTGTACGTACCGCCACATCTGAACTCAGTAAACTTCTAACCCCCCCCCCCCTAACCCCCCCCCCCTGAACGCCGGGAAAGGAGATTGAGGGGGGCTCCCCCCTGGACGCTAAGCTGCCACAAGCTTATAGACGCTTTTAGTGGCTGTCGAGACGCGTCTGGGGAAGCCCGCATGGGGATTTTGCGGGGCTTGTAGGCTTCTGAGCTACGAAGTAACGCCGATGCAGCCCAAAAGCTGGCTGGATGAAGCCATTTAGTGGACAGTAGCTAGAACCCCCTAGCCTGGAGCCTGGGGCCGGAGGAAGTAGAGAAGCGCCGAGAAGGGCCGGCAGCTGGGGCTCGTTCCGGCGCTCTGCTTGGCTGTTTGGGGGAATTGTGATCTCTGACATGACACATGTTGGTGGTAGTACTAGCAGCTCAAGTACAAGTACAAGTACAAGTAGTATGGAGGACGCAGTGCCATGTTGTCAATATAATGTGCCATCCAATGGATGGTATTGGATAAACTTGTACTTGTAAGGAGCACCATAGGTAGGTGAGGTAGTATTTGAAATCCTAGAATTCAAGTACAGGGTACCAAATCAGTGTTAGCTTTTCGGTACCTACATAAGAGTCACGAGTATACCCTACTCTACAAAGTAGGGCCAAAGTACTTGCACACGGGAAACCATCGTCAGCTCCTCAATGCAGCACAAGTTGTGTATTTTAGGCTCTTTTAGTGGTAACCAGTACTTGTTGCTACAAGTAGCTGCCCGGGCACTAGCGCCGATGGCTCTTGAAGGACTTGCTTTGCGAATTACTTGCTTCGTACTAGGCTCTGTAATGGAAGTCGCCATGGAACTTGTTTGTCCAAATTGCGCTTTCATAGTCTTTACTTGTATATTAATAGGTACCTTACTTTCTGGTTAATTTAACTGCTACCACCAGTAACAAGTGGCTAAGTCCTACTACAAGTACGTTGTACTGGTAAGACCACTAGCGGATTATCTAATCTCCCTACTTTATCCAAGCTTACAGTATACAATTTTAGTTGGACAAGGACAACCGTCGATCATTTCACCCATGAACCAACGCTCGGACCTTGCTGAAGAAAGCCTTGAAGAAAAACAATTACCTTTACACCACAAAGTGATATGGGCACGGAGCTTTTGCTAATCCAGTTTGACCGGTCGCTGAATACGGGATTCAAAACGACTCGAGATTCCAAAACACACAAACGCCACTTCAAGGTTTCGCAAGGCACAGCATGACATGACCAGCGCTCGCCTCCTAGATGCGGCGGCAAACTTGCCATCAGCGCTATCAGCAATTGACTTTTTCTTTTTCTTGTTTCGGCGCTTCTCATCCCCCATCATTCGCAGCCTCCCCCGTACTTTGTACGCACTCTATTTTCCCCATGGGTCTCTTCGCTGACAAGTTGGTCGACCCAACGTGGGGGGAAGATGGGGAACAAAAGCTGGAGATGCCACCGTCGGCGCAAGCCTCCAAAAGGGCGAATTTTCGGTCGTACTCAGGGCGCTATGACTTTTACCCAGGGGTCACTGACCTCCAGATTTTATTTTATTTTATTTTTTATCTTGATTTTTTTTTCCTTAGGACTGGAGCCCTTTTTGGGGGCCTGTGAAAGGCCGCCCTCAGCCCGAAGGAGCACCAGCCTGCACGCTTTCAGCGCCTTCTTCCCACCGCAGGCGGCATTCGCAGGGCCTCAGCGCTCACAATTGACCGAGCTAGGGGCGGCTTGGCAGCCAATTGGGGATCTGGCAATCTGGAATCTGGAATCATCTCCGTCTTTGTCGTCATGAGATGCAAATGCGCGACCAACCGAACGATTGAAGAACGACTAAATGAACAGCTCCGTACGCGCACTTACCTGTACTCCGTACCAAGTACTCGCACCGCGTATGTACAAGTATGTACGAGTATTGACACCAATACGAAGAGTCACTTTTACTTTTACGGCATATTGTACTCCGTACATTGTAACAACGTACAGGCTGGAAAGTACGTACTTGTATGGAGTATAGACGCGGAGTCATACACACCTTTGCCTACGCGGAAGAGCCCGTCCTTGTCCTCGTGCATCCTGTGCGTATATACTAACAATTAGTGTTTGATTCCCGCCCGTATCACGAGCGCCTCCTCGGCGGTTTGCCGGGTTCGCCACCTAGCTAGCACAGGTAGGTATAACGAATATTGGGGATTCATTCTATCCTCGCCGAAAAAAAAACCTCCTCGCCCAACTAACACGCCCTTCACCATTGGATTGGAGCCTAGATTATATCACATCTCATCGTATCACGCCGCATTGTATGGATTAATTTGGAGAGCTGCTTCACGCGTACGAAATAGTACCTGCCACGCCTATGGTGTGTTTTTGGACGCCAAGATCTATCCATCAGTGAGGCTGAAAACGGGATGCTACTGCACCTTGTGACGTTGGCGCCCAGAGACAAGTTTGAGTTAAATGCTGGAGTTAGGATAGCTGCTTCGGATATCTCAAGCCGAAACATCCATGGCCTCAATACTTGCCCGGCCAAATTGAAAAAGCCGTTTCATGACCTTTCATGTCACCCATCCACAACTGCTCCGCATTGAACTTGGTAGTATATTCAACTTGCTTGATGTTGGCTCTAAACTTTTAACAACTTTTCAGAGATGCTCCCGGCTGCACGGCTTCCAAGAATCAGGCTAGCCATTCGGTGTTACTATTTGCCTCAAGCTTTGCCTTATCGACACCTAAAAGACATTCTCATTGAGGCCTGCTTACCCAAACACCAAACAACAATATCACACACTCTTACAGGTGTAAAGAATGTGCTGTACAGGTACGCCTTCTCTGCCCCCGCTGACTGGTTACTGCATAGTACTCATTGTGAGCTTATAGAACCTTGTGACTTGCCTCATTGCTCAGCTAATTTTCTCTTTTCTCTGACTAAATTATACTAAGTCTACATACTACTTGTAAGCGAACCCAATGCTCGGGCACACCTCAATATGGACTTGGTACGCTAGCATGCTTCACCATGCACGTCTCCGGGCCGAAACACTCCACACACGCCCACACCAGGCCAACGTCTGGAAATTTCAAGTCACATTTAAAAACCCTTTTTTTTTTAATGAAAAATTTCAATCTTTTCCAGATACTAGTCGGTCTGGTGCTTGGGAGAGATTTCATGGGACGCCAAACTCCAAAATAGGTTTAAGAAAAATCTTTCAGCCGCATCGCCTCGCAAGTCTGTGCCCTTTGTGATTGGACAATGCTCACGCCAGCGTTTAACGAGAGGTAAGATTTGTATCGGTTCGTACTGAGTGGACTCTTTGCTCAGAGACCTTGATTGGCCTTGCATGAGTCCCAGGTAATTATACGTGTACGGAGTCTTGACCGACACATGCCGGCGAGTCAAGGGATGCCAGATCGAGGCCGAAAGCCGCCCCCCCGTATTTGGCTCATCTGATGAAAGGGCATTAAAATACGGGGGACAGGGTATTACGGGGAAGAAGGTACAAGTAAGAATTTTTATTGGGGGGTTTTTTTTTAACATCACGAGACCAATATTCTACAATGGATGACGCGCTGACGAAAGAAACAGCTGAGAACATTGGCGCATTCGCAATCAGATTCGGCTCAGCAGCCGAGCAATGGCAGCGAAACCAGCCTCGCTTCTATGTCCCTGGTTTCCCTCCGTAATATACGTGTTCAAGTACTTCGTACTCCTTACGTCTAGTTGACCCTGGCTTTACGAGTACTCCGTACTCCGTACACATGTGATGATCATGAGTTGTTCGTCCGTGTTAATGTGGCCCCATAACTAGTCACTGCGTGCCAATTGTGGCTTGCCCTGGCTACATTGGGGGCATGCTCCCTCCTGTACGAACATGCATGCAGACCATCTTGAAAGGGAAAACAAAGTTGGTGGTGCGTGTGATTTCTTCTTACAGTCCAGAAATAGGTGGTCAAGTAGCGTGGCAGCCCACATTCCGGTCAAACACCATTATTTCACCCCCCCCCAAAAGAAGAATTAATTAGCCTTTACAGAATGGCTCCTTCGACCAATTGATTATGAACTTTACTGCTCGACAAAACCAGCTGTCATTCTTGTGTTTTTCCTCGTTTCTTATTCCTCCTTGTTATTGTTGGAGTCTCCGCCGAGCTTGTCACTGTTCAAAGAAAGCGCCGAGCACGGGAAGCTTTGACGGAGTGCCCTCGGCCGTATATACGTACTATTACAGAGTATGGAGTACCTCCATCAACCAACGCATAACAAAGGAGAGTCCCACTCAGTCAACCCCATCCCCATGGGCAGGACCAGGGGGAGGCATAGTTATTGGCGGGTGTCATACAAGTACGGAGTACTTTGTAAGCAAAATTAAAAGCAACCAGAAACAACAAAGGTAAGCGCGAGCAAGAGAAGAGAGCAAAAAAAAATGAAAAGTCGAATGGCCGAGATGCCCCGAGACGTAGTGGTGGTGCCCGCCAAGTGCCATGCATACGTTAATCTGCCAGCTGTATCGTTTTGAATGCATGTCTCGACGTTTGCTGCAGTATCTCAAAAGAAGGACCGCAACAAGGATCATAATTATTGTAGTTATCAATAGACAGACAGCAGGAGGGTGGATCTTGTGGCCTTTGATTGCGGTGGCGACCTGATTGCAGCATCACCAGATGGTGGTGTCCCTGAAATTACTACCATTGTACCACAACTTACTACAGTATGAAGCATTCGTTGAGCCATGGTGTGGCCGCCATGCTGCAGATACAAGACAGACTTGCAGGGCTAGGGCAACGGGTTCGCGATATTGGGCTTCTAATGACCGATAGAAGGATGATTATCCATGGCATATCCTACTTGTAATGCTATTTGCATTATGCATGCCCCAGCGTCGGCAGCACACAGAATGCTTACGATATGTAGAACACATTACTTATGAGATACAGACACAGATTAGGTGGCACTTCGAGGTGGCTTCGCAATCTACCTGCCTACTTGTGTTATTTCGTCTCTGGTGTCGTGTATTTGAGCCCGAATCGAGGAGCCACTCCCCCCCTTCTATCATCTCTTCTTTGCCAAGTCTTAAACTGGCAGCTCGTCGAGTACTTGTCTGGCACAGGCCACGTTTTATCCCTACCAGCTGAGTGAATGGGTGTTTACTAGTAATATGCAGTGCAGGCTATTGTGCATGCATTTTTGTACTCATGTAACCATTCGAGACACAAAGTACTTTTTTTTTGGTTACAAAACACCATGCTCCTCCTCCAATCCCCCCGTATTCCATATATTACCTTGCCTCGATAAGCGGACTACTACCTTGTACCCAACATGACTTCGTTTCGAGGGTTAGTACCTAGGTAGGTAGTAAGATTACGCCTTCTACATGGAGTAGTATTAGGGTGTAGTTTCTGCAAATAAGAGTAGCATTGGGAAGTGCCACTTGGGCTACAAGTATGCGCAACGACAACTCATTATTGAAGACAAAAGATATCACAATTAAGGTACTAGGTAGCAGGTGTGCAGGCGCAACAAGGATGAAAGGTTACACGCTTTCATCTGCTCAACGTGCTCCGGTGAAATTCCTCCGTCCCAACTTCTTACACGTTGCAGGGGAGCGAGGCCCCATCCCTACTTGTACATGCTTAATGGAGGACTCGAGACCGAAGCCGCTTTGCTCTGCGGGCTGGGTTTCATTGCTTCTGCTACTGCTGCTAGCTAGGTATTGCTACGACTATAGATACTCCCACCTACGGATTGTTACCTCGTACTTCGAACTTTTGTACCAATAAATGTACGTGGGCTAGTGAACCTACTCGTATGCACGTTAGCAATCTAGTACGTATTTGTATTATAGCAACCCCCCGTAAATAGTAGGGTCATCTATGCGTGGTTATTAAAACGACCCTAGCGCCGATCCTTCATATTCGAGGCTGGGCCAGTCGGATTGAAGAGATTAACCCTGTTTGATATTAAATATGCTGTTGGAGGGATAGGGTAGTATTGTACTCTTGAATGAGAGGCCATGAAAGAAAATCGATGAATAGATGGGACATTATGTAGGTAAAGGTGCATGTGCTTATATGAAATCTCACTGGATGATACATAATCTGTCCTTTTTTGGTAAATGAGATTGTATTGTGGGTGTTAGGATACCGGGAACCAGTAGATGAGATTGGTTTTATGTTGATTGATTGGGGTTGATGAGATTCCTATGCACAGATTTGGTGAATATTGGTTTGTAAAGAATAGATTTATGTCTAGAGACGGTGCGTGGGGGGTTGTGTATGAGTTAATGCGGCTTTGCGGCCGAATTACAAGAATATGGCCTATCTTGCATGTAACTTTGCGGAACGAACGGAAGACGTGATTTTGAATGAAGGTTAGGTGCCAAGCACTTTAATTGTATTGACATGAGGTATACGGTTTAGTCAGGTTGTGAAGTTTTCCTGTTAGAGAGTTGGTAGAGGAGATACAAAACGAGGGATGGATGTGGTTGATGATGCTAATATTGATGTGGGTGAATAAAGAGGTTAGTACGGAGTATATAGACATATAATTAACTAGTAGATTTTATGATCCACAGCGTCTTTAGATAATGATAATATAACTTGTGGGAAGTTATTATCGTTCTTTTCATTTTAAAGTTATGGTATTTCAATTCTATAACCCACTTCCTAGATGCTTCCCATAGGACGGCCGAGGGTTTATGAAGCGGCTATTCGAATGTAATAATAACATTGCTCAATACTCATATATGAGAATGAATGATGTTCAACATGTGAGTCTATCCAATCAAAAGGTACTCTTTCTATGGTTTAATGGAGCTTGAGTTTAGGCGTATTTCCAAACTTGCTGTCTGAGTAGGATGGTTTTAATACTGAAATTGAAATAGCTTGAGATTATAATTTTATAATCAAATATACATTCTCTGCGAAATCTATCTGAAATGCTATAGAGGGGCCTCACGGAAGGTTTGAACGCCTCAAAGTTAAGGGCCATATATTGCAGCTTGGACGTTTTGCGACGTTTGTGGTGTGCTGTAATTGACTCAATGTTCAAGGATGAATGCTACAGACACCATCTTTCTTTCTGACAACAATATAATTTAGGCTATGAGATTATCTACAAAATTTAAACACCTCACGGATCCGATACGAACCGGGACCCATCATAGGGACCAGCGAAGCGGTTGCACGAATACTGTATAGGGTAGCATAAGACCACCAAAAGGACCCAGCCAGTTTCACAAACTACATTTGTACAACGTAGTATGGAGCACAGTAAAGAAGGACAGCAATAGTAATTATTCCCATAAGGTTATCTTTAAAGGTGCTATATCGCGGCAAACAACGGATCCGTGGAAAAGGTTGTGATACTATCTCCACTATGGCGATTGTCACCTTAGTCCTCATATATTACTCACATCAGGAACAGAAACACAAAGCCCCGGATACCTTACCGGACACTTGGACGCATTTTCTCTAGCAGCTTTTACCAAAGAACTTTTAACCCTTTTCAATTACCGACGTCCCCTGGAGACTGGAGACTGGATATAAAAAAAATCCGAGATACATACATACAGTAAGCATCACGCACACAGCCTTATCTGGTTGCCGATACCCGATAGCAAATCTGACATCACAGATGGTTGGGTCTCGCTCTCCAACAAATCAATTCCAGACGCGTATTAAATGGGCCTGTTGATGATTTCTGGGGCTAGCTAATCTGACAACGTCGAAGAAGATACTGAATGTGATTGATAGGCCCACTTTCATGGTGGTCTGATGGTGCTATTAGTAGCAAGCCAGTCAGACTGCCGACAGCGTCTGACCTTGGGAATTATATACATAGGAGGGCATTGCGGCGGTCTAAGGGCTAGCTAAATTCTCTTCCTTTACCATCTCCTCGATCAAGCTGGTTAATGTCCAGTCTTTAATCTGGCTTGTTATATAAAATGCTACGGCGTGCTTTGACCGCAATCGCACTCCTCGGCGCACTCGTTGCAATTTTTCTTGCTAGATGGCATACTGGAGAGGCCGAGCCGTTGATTAGTGGCCGTAATAACACGGTCCTCATCATCACCGATAGCCATCGTGGCCTGTGCAATGCTCACCTCTCCGTGGTCTCGACGCTGATCGAGAATCACCCGTCTATAGAGGTGCACTATGCTTCCTTTGCCGGCATAGCATCGGACTTTGAACGCATCTCAGAGAATGCGAGAGCGAAAAGCCCAACGGCCAAGATTTACTGGCACCAATTCGACGGCCCGAGTATGGTAGATGAGCTTGGAAGCCAAAAGGGGGTCTTAACTGGATTTCTGACTCCTCCCGGTTTACCTGGGCTGAAAGCTTTCGCGGATATGTTATTATTCCTTCTAGCGGGATGGCACAAGGAGGCTCACTTGAGCTTATATCAACAGGCTGTAAACGTAATACAGGATGTGGACCCTGCTGTTGTCATACTCGATCAATGGTTTCGGCCGGGCATTGATGCTGCACGGAATCTGAACCGAAAGCGTGCTTACGTTACACCAAACGCGTTGCATAATCTTCTCAGCTCTGTACAGCCTCTTGGGGCGCACTTTTGGAAATATCCTGCGTAAGTTTGTTTGTGTGTGTCAGTTGAAGCCGACCTATTTGCTTCTAATCCAATATTTGATGTGTTATAGAATTGACCTGAACCAGCACTGCGTCGGGTCTTCCGTTTCCAGTCCCCTGGAAATATATCCCGAGTAACATTTACCAGCAAATTTACATCATTGCCAAAATTCTCACATCATCCAACATAAAGAGCAAGCGTTCTTGGCTCCAAGAGCAAGGCATCAAACATGCTATCAATATAAATGAGGTATACAGGCCTGATGTACCGTGGATTGCTATGAGTTTCCCCGAGGCAGGCTTTCCGTTGGACTTTATTCCGAAAAACTTTCATATAGCAGGCCCTTTGGTCCTCGACACAGCACCAGCCGAGACACAGAGCGCAGAGTTGGCGGGATGGGTGAAGAAGGCTCCGACGATGCTCATCAACTTGGGTAGCATACTGAGATACGATGAAAAAAGAGCTCGAGTCATTGTGGAAGCGATTATTCCCATATTGGAGGCTACAGATACTCAGATCCTATGGAAGATGCGCAAATTTGAGGAATATAGTGACGAATTCTTAGCACCAGCGAAGAAGTACATTGACGCCGGAAGGTTGCGGCTGGAATCTTGGCTCGAGGTTGATCCAACGTCTCTTTATAAAACGGGCGGTATTGTAGTTTCAGTGCATCATGGAGGGGCCAACTGCTTCTATGAGGCAGTCCTGTGAGTATAAAAACCTTTGCTGATTAAATATCGAAAAACTTCATGGGCCCCTTTTTGCTAACTCTTGGGGAAACAAAATTGATAGCGCTGGTATCCCAAGCGTTGTCCTTCCTCTATGGCTCGACTTGTATAGCTTTGCCCAAGCAGCAGAATATCGTGGCGTTGGCATATGGCCAGGCAAGGCGACGGCGCCAGAATGGGAGGCTGCTGTCCTCACCAAGGCATTCATGGAGGCGCTGAGCGACGAGACGAGCATGACCATGCGACAGAATGTTGAGGCTCTTGCACTGAAGGGACATACATATGGAGGTAGCAAGATGGCTGCTGATCTGATTACTCAGTTGGCTGTGGAGGGGAAAATGAAGAAGTGATTATTATTTGGTGTTATGTAAGTGGGATTCCATGATAAATAAACCTGGAAATTTAGAAACGATGCAAGGGGCGCATGCACAGGGCATCCAATGCGATAGATATACGGAGTACATACCTTACTTGTACTACAAATATGTAGACCACCTTGCACGGCGTACAGAGCACGGATACATTAAGAGAGATCTAAATAGACTCCATAATGTGGAGGTGACCTTGATAGCTTTATGTGGTCGGATAGCCGTAAGATCTGTGCGGAGGTGAGTGGATTTAGCACTTGTGGCGGCTGATAACTATTGATGGGCCGCAAGTTTGCTAATGATGGGGGAATCTCTATCAATTCAGTAATTCGCACCATGAAGCTGAAATTATTTTGAGGTCAATATGATGTGAGGGAAATGGGAAATCATGTTGCAGCGGCTGAGGCGATGGTGCGGAGTGGCTTGAAGGAGTTTGAAGCCATGGAAATTGGCAGTTTTGGGTATCACGTGATGGTGAGCCAGAGGAAGTACAGGCAACCTTAAATGGTACTACAAGGTGAACAGAGTTACATGTGCCTAGTACCGGGTGTCATTCTACAACCAACCTGTGATGCATGTTGTTGCATGTTCCTGGATAGCGTCGCATTCGTGATTCTCCAAACAAACAATCAGAAAGCTTTGCGAAACAACGGGCCGCCTATTTTGTCTCACGCGAAAATAAAAGACTTGTTGAGTTCTGATCTTGTTCTGTTATTGGTGTTTGGCTCCGCAAGCGCGTGGAGAACTAGAACAGATCAGAAAACGCACGTGGATAGGCGGTCTAGGGTATGAGGCACTGTGTGGAGAAGGACTTGAAGCCGCAGGTATGGGAATTTATCTGGTATGTGTGTATTCAATTGACAGGCATTGTTTATATCAAAGTACATACCGTTCTATGTAAATAATTATCTAGTACATGTATTTACAGGTATTTAAACAGATCTAACTCTGTAAATAATCAGCGGCTGCCTTGGGTGATGCTGCAAGAGGTATTAGTAATATCCGTTTAGAGGACTATTTACGGAGTACTTTGTAGTGAAATGATATATGACATGGCAAAGAACAGCTAAACAAATTGCCGATCAGGTATATTGATCTACCTTATGCTCATATCCTTTTCTATATGAGGTATTCCATACTTCGTATATTTGACTCGGCTCTTCTGTGTAAGGATTGACGCATACAAGTATGTCGGTCTAGGCCATGATTCCAATTCCAATATACGTACGTACATGTACTTGTAGTATCCAATCACCTCGTTTTTTTCTACCTTAAATTACGAAGTCGCCCGTTGAGATGGTGTGGTCTTGCTGATCGCCAAGCGAATTGTCATGCATTGGAGGAGCTCAGAGTATGACAACCCCTCTACAACATGCAGGCTTCCATCACGAGCCCGGGGAAAAGAGCTGTACTTATACTTGTACATACTTGTACTTGTAGCTTTGGGTTCCATCAAGGTATTTCTCTATGTATTTGATGTGGTATTTATTATTGGGGGTGGCTCAGTGACCTTCCACTAGCAGTTTGTGTCACCAACCAACACTGGGTCGGTCATGTTGTCTCTTCACCTATTGACATATAGAACTACATTTAGAGGCCCCAAGAATGTCTACGCATGGATTCCATGGAAGAAGATTTTTAAGGATTTAAAAAACCAATTAATCGCCTCAAGTTTCTTCAAGTATATCACAAGACGAAGCACAGTGCGTTTTATTATATTTCATGTACAGTCACATGGTAGGATCTAACAAGCCGTGGCGCGTGCTTAATGATCTGTTTCCCCGCTTGCTGGGCTTGGGATGGATTCTTAGCGCCGCTTTTGTCCACTAAACTATTGCCTTGTAGTCTGGCCCATGGAACCCTTATGGGCAGTGTCAGCGGTGGATTGACCGATAAACAGCAGCTTCAAACCTCCCTGACTCGAAGCTTACGTTATCTCTTCAACCTTCTTTTTCTTCTTCTCTTGAGATAAAGAGAGCCTTGTCTCTTTGACACTCCCTTTCTCTTCCCCTCCTCCCCCTCCACCTCTCAATTTTGACAGGCTCTTGGAGCATCCAAGATCTAGGGTGCGCGTAGGTCCGAAACCGTCCACCTGAGCCCGACTGTCTTGTAGAAGAACTTCCATAAAGGCGGGCGCGCTCTTCACGATCCAGTTTGCGCCTTTACGGCTGCATTATCGTCGCCAGCCTTGTTTGAAGATAATATTTCTCTCATCATGGCGACCAAGACGACATCTTCGGTGGTGCCCACGTCGGCTGTTCGGGTCGCGCCACAGGGCGGAATTATAGAGGGCGCAAATCCGTCGGTGTACGACCCCAAGAACCCCATTACCATCTTCATCATTCAGGTTAGTTGCTATTTACATTTTGGAGCAGAGCAGACCAGAGCGGAGCCATGTTCCTTTTCTTTGCAATAGCGCACTGTAATAACACCACTGCTTGCAGGTCGGCCTCATCGTCATCATCTGCCATATCCTGCATTGGCCTCTGTCCAAGATCCGTCAACCCCGAGTCATTGCCGAAGTCATCGGAGGCATTGTTCTTGGCCCCTCTGTTATGGGCCATATTCCTGGATTCCAAACTGCCATTTTCCCCGCTGCTTCAATCCCTAATCTTACGCTTGTTGCAAACCTTGGTCTTATCCTCTACTTGTTCATGATTGGTCTTGAGACAGATGTTCGATTTCTACTTAGCAACTGGCGCGTTGCTACCTCTGTTGCCTTTGCTGGACTGGCCCTGCCCTTTGGTGTAGGCTGTGGTCTCGCCTGGGGTATATATAAAGCTTTTCGCGACGACCCCGGTATCACACCTATTGGTTTCAGCGTGTACATGCTGTTTGTTGGTATTGCAGTCGCTATTACGGTGTGTCTACCTGCCCCC